>JANHFT010003714.1:454473-468473 GCA_032467955.1 Pseudoxenodon macrops | reverse complement strand
TGTATTTGTGATGCATTTTTGAATGTTCAGTTGACTGAGTTTCATGTTTAATGAATAAAGTAAATAATAATAATAAACTTTTCATGGCTCTTTCAAGGATTATTAAAAGTCATATTGATATATTTGCCTCCCTTGAAAATATATTTCCTGCAGTCTTTTCTCAAATGAAATCTACATTAAAAAAAAAAACACCATGCAATATTTACCAGGAGATCATATGACAGTCAGAGTGCTTACTCCACATACACACGCCCACTTCAATCAATGCTAGCAAATAATATACATTGTGGGGAAAGTATTTTAAGCCAGTCCTCTCAATGATCAATGTGCAGTGATGCTGAGTCAATAGTGAAATATTAACCAGTATATCTCCTATAATTTTAAAGTAATATAGTCATAGGGCACCTGGGTTGCCCAGTCTATAGGCTCTTTCTTTTGATTTACTGCAGCAGAACACTGGAGTCCAGTGTCACCCTATAAACCAACAAATTTAATATTGTTGCATAAATAGGTTATGTAATAGTGAATACTATTAACCGTAAAGGTGCCAGAAGATTCTGCTGTTTTTGCAAAGAGGAGATATAGAATGAGATGGCTGCTGTTCTCCCCAACAACCTCAAAGCCAAGGTCATGGTCATTAATTCTGATTACATTTCTTCCTGCTCTCTTAGAGTTTATGATTGATTTTTTTATTCATTATTTTATTTAACTGCTTTCAGCTGAATATTTTAATAGAACAAAATCAGTTTAAAGGATGTACGTCCTACATAATTTATTGCAGATTTGTATATATTTTGTATCATCCAAAAATCAGATCCGATTCTTTCTTCCCTCGTATTAACATGTGGTGAGCACTCCTAGGAGCCTCTAAAACAGGGGGCTCCACCCTTGGCAACTTTAAGACTTGTGGACTTCAACTCCCAGAATTCCTCAGCCAGCTTTGCTTCATTGACTAAGGAACTCTGGGGGTTGAAGTCTAGAAGTCTTAAAGTTGCCAAGGTTGGAGGCCCCTGCTCTAAAAAAAATCACTTGTTCCCTTCTAGTGGGGGGTTACCAGGGGTGGGTTGTGAATATTTTTGCTGCCAGTTTGCTCAGGGCTGTGCTGCGTGTGCACACATGAAGCGTGCACAGCAATAAAAAACTAGCATCTGCGCATGCGCAGAAGCAAAATCCAAGATGGTGGCACCCACGAATACACTGATGGAACTAGCTCCGTGATGTCACAGCGGAGTTACTACCGGTTCTACAGAACTGGGTAGAACCAGTAGGAATCCACCTCTGGGGGTTACCAAAGGTTGTTGACCCTGTTTCCAAGGAAACTGATATGACATGCATTTATTTTGTTGGTGAAAATTCTACTTGTGTTTAAGTAGACAAGTTAGTCCAATACGAGTTTATCAGTTTACCTATTTATTATTCTGGACGCAACTATTATATGCAAACAGTTTAAGTATAACTTTCCAACAAATTGTATATCCACTGTATAGTTGAGCCTCTAACTTTCCTTTCAGTGGATTATTGCTGCGCCTACTATCATTATTACTATTCCAGTTATTATTGATGATCCTATGATCATTTCTATATAGCCATTGCTGAATATACAAAGTATGTAATACATATTTTCAATTCCAATATGGAAAAATGAAAATAACACACACTGTCCAATGGAGTGTACGCCCATGGGATATCCCAGCTGCTGCAAAGATCAAATGCTTTCAATGGTTTTGTTTAATAGATAAAAGGAAGATTTCATAATGCCTACCTTAATTTTCAGAGACATTTGACTGCCTTCATCATAACAAAGGATTATTTTCTGCCTCCAGAATCATGGGTAAAAAAAAAACCTCCCCGTGTCATCTGTATGGTTATTCTCATGGCCATACAATAAACAGCCAATTAATTGGATTAACCATTGAGATTCTGGTGGGTGTAAGAATAGCAGTTTGTTCATTCATCCATTGTAGGGAATAGCCTCCCCAAATGATTTACAGAGATAAAATACTTTGTCACTATAAAGGCACCCTCTCTTCCTATGGGCTCTGATTATTGAGTCTACTTGTAGCATGGTAGGGAGTGGACGTTAAACTATCTGGCCACAATCTAGGCTCAGGAATTCTGGGTGTTTGATTCCCAACAGGAATGGAAAGGCTATGTTTCTTTGGAACTGTGACATGTCACTTTCATATATCAATATGTTTATCGAGGAGCTTAGTTCTTGATTTGACTACTCAGAATGGTTTTAGGCCTTGCCTAAGATATAAAATAATCTTAGAACATTGTGCCAGGGGAAATAGTAGCATATTTTATCTCCTTGCCTCCCCTCCTTCTATCGCAATGTTTACTAGTGGGAGTTCTTTCCTAACAGTAATACTCAGGCTCATCCCATGAAATGAAATTGATGGGTAAGAGATTTGGGACAGAGAGAAGAAGGTTTTCTTTTATTGCTGCTAAGCAAATAGATTTAAAGGGGACAGAATAAATTCATAACTGATAAACCACGACCCCTAGATAGAAATCTCAGATTTTATGACAGTATTTCTTTACATGCTTATTCCTGGAAGTCAAACGGAAGAGGCCTATTACTTTCACCTC
Organism: Pseudoxenodon macrops; assembly: GCA_032467955.1. Classification (NCBI taxonomy): domain Eukaryota; kingdom Metazoa; phylum Chordata; class Lepidosauria; order Squamata; family Pseudoxenodontidae; genus Pseudoxenodon; species Pseudoxenodon macrops. The sequence goes on along the minus strand of JANHFT010003714.1, from coordinate 465,881 downwards.
CTATCCGTGGCCTTGTTTTTATTTATTTACACAATTTATTATTTCTTTCTTTATTACTTTCATTTTAATTATCATAATATAAAATACAAATGAAAACAAAGATAATGGGTAAATGGGGAAGAGAAAAAAGGAGGAAAGAGAAATGTGGAGTAAGGGGAACAAAAGAAGAAACAAAACACATTAATTTCCTACTTTTTTCAGTGTAATAGAATAAAAATTAAAAAAATACAGCCTTAACTTTTTACTTTGATCTACTTAGTGTGTATATACTAAGTATATATATATATACTTATATATATATAAGTAGAGTGTGTCTACTTATATACTTAGTATATACTAGAGATTTCAATAGCAATACATTCTTGAAGGTATGTCATCTTAGAGCATGTCATCTTATATTCTCAGTGCTTATGCCAAACAGACTTGGAAAATACTTCTGGACTTTGTGCTTGAGGTGGAAAAAAATGAAACTTTGATTTTGGCTTTTACCAATTAATAGGTTTCTTGTTATAGAAATGACTAGTTTATATTATTATGTAAAAGTAAAAAGTTGAGGTTTGATGCTATTATCTTATTCTACTACACCAAAAGGATTAAAAAAAATTATATTATAAACTAATAAAAAGGTACTTGTAGACTGCCTTATTTCTCTTTGCTCCCACAGTTGCATTTCCCATCACAATAATTATCAACTATCCAAATTGTGTATTAATATTGCTGATTTTCTGGAGCAAAAGTATGACTGTTTGTTATGTAGGCTTTGTTAAATTGATGCAAAGGGATGATGGATTTTAAGAGATTTCCATTCCAGTGAAAAGGTACTAAAACTCCTCACTCTCATTGCCTCTGTTAGTGTGTGGATGTGTGTGACAATATATATGTGTATACGTACATGTGTGTTTGTGTATATGCACATATGTAGATCTGTAAAAATTAGCAGTCAACAAGAAAAAAAAAATCCTGCACATGTATTTTGCGACATATTGTTATAGGTAGGTTATTTTGTGCTTCCTAAATATTTAAAAACAAGATTCCCTCGCACTCTGAGGGAACTGCCTCTAACAGGTATGTATGGAATTATATTGTTGCCTGTTTTTAAATATTTATATCTGACTCTCAGCAAAAGTTCCAAGTTATCTGACAAGAAACCAATAGCTTTCCTTCTACCATATTTAGAGAGAGTGGATTTGTTTTCATATTTGAGGGATAAAGACTTTCAGGATACATGTAAAGTTGACTTCTAGTTGGGCTAAGGTAGGGATAGGAAATTGATTTGAATTATTCTAATCAATATATTTGTATCTTTGTTCCCATATTGCTTGAATAAAGTTAGGGGGGTTTTCTGCCAAATGATCACGACAATCATTTTTGGGATAAGATGATCCAATCTTAACTTAGCTTCTCCTACATTTTACAGGGAATTCTGGGAATTGTAATCCGAGCATATCTGTGTCTCACTCTTTAGGCATAGCTTTGGAATCAATGTATTGGGTCCCTTTGTACATTCATCTAGTTATGTAGTGAGACCAAATAATCCAAGTTCCATTGAGGTGGCCTCAGCTAAGTGACTGTGTTATGCAGATGCGTAATGCATACACAGATTCACACTCTTCTTGCTTCCTTATGGCAACTTAAGTATATAAGCAAGGCAAAGGAAATTCTTCATGCATTGGGATGGATCAAATATGTGTTGGATTTCTCTGGCTTACAGTTTGGATCCAATTTAGACTACCCATGGATTTGATCATACTAATTAGGACTTCCTGTGAGTCTCTTGAGTTCTAAAGACAGTTGTATGATACCTTGGTGGTTTCAAACTCTTTTTTTGGGAATGACTTAATTAGCTGCATAGCTGCATAGTCCCTGCGTGGTGATTTGGCATTCCAGGCTAATACCAGTGGATAAGAAAATTAAGTTGGCAGAGTAGCATCTATTTTGGAAGGAACTTCCTGTTTCACTCGTCACAAGTTTTTAGAAACATTTTTAAAACTACAATTTTGCTGCATTCACACAGCACAGTGAACCACAAAGTAATCGACTACTTTACTGCTAAGGATCATCTTAATTATTAGACCTTTCAGAACTATAAATGAATACACAGAGAGCAATTTGATAGTTTGTGAAGTCAGAAGTTCTCCTTGTTGAAATGAAATAAGTCTATGATGCCACAATGAGCCAGAGCTAAAGAGCCAAAACAATTCTAAACTTTTAATACTAGAATTGATTAATGACACCCAGTTTATACAAGTGATAAAATCAAAAACATTACTCATTGGCCCACTTCTAAAAGCAAATAATAAATTGCACATTGAGCTACTAAATCAATCTCTTTTTGTCATAAATAAGGGAATGGTTAATGTCTGTTTTTTTCACTGACAGGATTACTGAACGGTACAAGCAAATTCAATATGAGAGAGGAATCTGTTTACAAACCTGTAAACTTTTTCTAAAGCATCCCTCTTAAAATAAGAATGAACAGTGCACTATAGAGATATGGTATTAATACAAAATACCTTACAGTAGATTTCAAAGCAACTTCAGGAATAACTAAGCAGGGAATTTTCTACTGGACTATGATATGATATTACACCTATAAATTATGGATGCAGAATAGATAATAAATATTGGGGAAAATGTGAGCATGGATACTATATTAGCCACTTGTCTGAATATCTTGGAATCAATAGTAGACATAAAATTGGCTGAAATGTCTTTTTCAGAACCCTGGACAGCTCCTTTGCCTTGTCAATAACTTGCTGTACAGTACAATCTAAGTTTTCTGCCTGTGCTTGGAGGACCACTGGTGGTCCTTGAGGATACTGCAGGTGGTCCTGAGTTTCAATACCACTACACTTTCCCAAGTGCTACCAAAATTCGAAAAATGTTTTTGGTTCAACCAGTGTTGTAAAGATTTGGCATTCTCATTTAATTTTTTGCAAGAGATTAGCGTCCTCACTTGAAATTTCACAATATTTCAGATAGCACAATAACTTTCTCTTGAAAGTTGGATATCTTGCAAAATATTGACCATTTTAATTTTTAAATTACATTTAATTTTGAAGTTCCATGGGCTCCATCAAGAAGTCACATACATGTAAAGCAATTCACTTAAAGGAAATAGTTAGGAATCACTATCTCCATTCTATTATACTGGGTACAGTGCTTATTCTCTCCTAGTAGAGGTTGATTTGGGAGGAAGAAAAAATAATAATTTGTATGGGGGAAGGAAGGACTTGAAAACTGGTGTTTCATTCCTGGATAGCAGCAGCCACATTGGGCCAGAGCCTTGTTTCTCTGAAATCCTATGAAGAAAATGTTCACCCTCAAGGAAGAAGCAGGAGACAATGAGACACAGATACTTATTTAAATTAGGTGTTTCGTGCTTATATGCTCTTTTTGAAGACAAGAAGACAGCACTGGAAGTCAAACATTTGATTGCTCAAATATTCCATTCCCTCTTTCTGACCATAGTCTCAAAATGTTGCAGATTATATATTTGGAGTGAATTACATAAACAGAGCAGAATTGAGTTAAGTCTTGGAAATTCTTGAATGAACTTTGAGGTATTTAGAAGCCATAATTATAGGGTTACTTGTTGAATCTAGATATGTTAGCACAAATTACATTTACTACTTATGAATCATTTAGTATGATCACCGTACATCTTAAAGCCTATATAGTCTTATATTATACCTACCAACTCACCCTCTATGATACCCTTATTTCCATATATGAAGATTTATTCACAACATTGGCTGATTCGGTTCGTTCCTGATCCAGGTTTAAATCCACTACTCACTGAGACATGTCATGTGTTTGTGTTGGATTTAGAGCACTTCGGAAACATACTCACACATACTTATATAATTAGGACTGAGGAACACTTCAAATTTGTTTCTAAAAGTCAAATGGAGGGCAGCCATTGGAAAAGACGCAACTGTTTTAAGGAATTTGAAAAATGTAAATATCTCCATGTTCCAAAGCAATTTTTAAAATTAGAACATGAAGCACTATAGAGCCCTGAGGTAAATTTACCAATTTCATGCAGATTCCTTAAAAATTGGGACTCTACTTTCTTTTTCTGGTGAAACTCCCAGATTTATGTGAAAACTGTAGGCTTTGTTTGCCTTTCATATTAAAACATGAGACCTGTGTCTTTAGTTGGAGATTAATTGACATTAGAGCCTGAACTTTGCAGATATCCCATTTCCCCCCTCCAAACATTATGCACATTTACTAGTCAGATCTAGAAATAAGCACTTATTCCCCCTCTTTTAATTGAATGTAAGAAAATTCCTGTTATCAGTTTATCAGTTTTGCTCTATAATAAAACCCTGATGTGGTATTGTTTGTTTGTTTGTTTATGCATATGTGTGTGTGTGTGTGTATGTGTATGGGTGTGTTATGTATTACACTCTTATATCCTTTAAATGGTATGTTACAAAGAATATTGAGGAATTTCTTTTTATTGCTTGATTCAAATGCTTGAAGCTTTGATGTATTAATCTGATAAATGTGTATCCCACTTTTATCAATATATTTAAAAAGACAATGGAAGGTTTGGATAATATGCAAAATAGTTTATGTTTAATCCCTTGATTCCAAACCCTGCTTGTAGTTAAATAACGACCTTGCTTTAAAAAAAAATATCTTGCTGTCTTTTACAATATATCAACATGTATTCAGGCCCTTGGGATCTGCAGGCTCTTCCGGGGAAAATAGCATTTTAAAGAATATGAACAAATTAAATATGATGAACCAGAAAAGGTTAAGGAAGCTGGAGAGACAGCAACATATTTTAAACTGCACATCATACTATGCCGTGCTATGTTTTAATTGTAGTTCTTGACTGAGGCACATTGAGTTAAGCTGTAAAATGTTGATTGGCAAACATTAATGTTCGAGTTCATACAACAAGCTGACTTAAAATTAAATATAACATATTGGGGCTTAGCGGAAGGGTGCAAAAGCCATGGGCCACCAACACTCTTTTTTGGCAGATCTCTGGATTCCTTAAAAAACATTTAGGAAAAGAAAGGGAACATCAAGTCTTAGAGATACTTAAAGGCACCTATTACGCTTCTTTAAACTCACAGAGAGAGAGAGAGAGAGACATACATACCCTGGCCAAGCCTATTTGGGGGAAAGCCCTCAAGACTAGTGTAGCCATCGTGCTGATAGAAGGCATACATTCCTGACTTATTTCTATGTGCCACTACAGACATTGGTTGACCTGAGAGTTTCAGACTTTGCTGACATGAATGAGTGGCAGGAGCTTGACTACAACTGTTGCTTTTCTCACAGGTTTCCGTTGGGCAGCAGGAACACCCTTTGTGCCAAGCTCTAGGAAGGCCTTCCTCTCTGCTTCTTCCATGGCTTGGCCCCCTGGCTGGCTGGCCTCTAGAAAACCTTGTGGCCCCACCCCTGAGGCTCTATAGAATGAATCCAGGAGACAGCCGGGACTGAGCAGGTAAGCGCGAAGAATGTGCAACCAGGAAACAGTGGGGATGGACATTCTTTGCAGAGATGATATTTTCTTTCTGGCCAACGTATGCCTTTCTCCGTTCCCCTCCACACAGGTTTTTCATTCTGTCTACCAGACTAACCTAGCTCAAGTCTACTCTTCATCCCCCACACCTCTGCCCAGTGTACCCAGCTGGGCTGCGGCTCACGTCCAACATGGGAGACATGGCCAACAGCTCTGTGGATTTCTATCCCAAAAACCAGCGGCGAGAAATGAACCATGCAGGTGGTTTTGGCTGCACCCTGTCGGAGCTGCGCTCCCTTATGGAGCTGCGTGGGGCTGAAGCTATCCAGAAAGTCCAGGAGACCTACACAGATGTCAACGGGCTGTGCAGGAGACTCAAGACTTCCCCCACCGAAGGTACCAGATAAATGACTTGGGCAGGCTCATAATCAGTGGGATCATCAGGTCAGGACTTGGGAGCAGGATCCAGAGACACAGGCAGCAGAATATATAGATGCTTCCCTAGGACCCACTGCAGATGAAATCAAGGGGAAACATGCATAATCCTTATTATCCCAGGGACATCAGTGGCATGAAGTAAAGGAAGTAAAAATGCATTATTATATAGCAAGAATTTCCAGAGCATTGCACATTTTAAGGAATGCAAAGTAATAAAATTTATCACCTTAAGAGGGTCCTTTACAAAACGTTTAAATGCGATTTCTTTTTCTTGTACATCACTTTCAATAATCTCAAATTGTTCTCATTGTTGTTATTTAAGGATGCTTCAACCTCTCTTTATACCTGTAGTCTCAATATCACAATGGAAACTTGCAAAAAGGTAGCCATTCCTTTAATTTGAAATGCTTATATTAAAATTGTTCTATGACTTAAAACCCACCATCTCAAAGTCAACTACACATATCTTAAGAGTGCTACATATTGTAACCCATTAACCCTCTAAGAATTAGCACTAATAATCTAGCCTGTCTCTAAATAGTCTACTTTTATTCCAAGAATTAAAACATTATTTTCTTAACAAATTAATCAGACCTATTGATTTTAGTGGCAATATTTATTTAGGAGCATATATACCTGCACTGATTGATGGTGATCAATGCAGATCAATGCCCCTTCAAAGGGAAAGCTGTGTTCCCCTTCAAAACAGCACATTGGATTGGCTATCCAAACAGGAAGTCAAAATGATTGGGGGGGCATATGCTATGCATGCAGAGAGGCCTCTTCCCTTGATAGCACCTGGTCTCATTAAGTTGGATCACCTCAACCCTTTAACTTTGAGGCATCAAAGTGGAATTGCTTGATTTTTCCAAATGAAGGCACCACCTCAAATTACAATGCTATGGAGGTCTAGATCAATGTGACACATGAGTTGGAGAAAAGCCATTTCACGCAGACATAAGAATTAGAATTTTTAAAAAGCAAGGTTCCCTTTACCTCACTATCCGGAAAATGCTTCCTAGAGTGCATAAGACTATATCAATATTTATCATCTATCTAGCTATCTATCCATCCATCCATCCATTCATCCATCCATCCATCTATCAATCTATCAATCTATCAATCAATCTATCAATCTATCAATCTATCAATCTATCAATCTATCTGATTAATTGACTAAGAATTAATTATATTTTCAGTAATTGGATGCTTAGCATTGTAAAATATCCGGTCCTGGCACAGAAATATAATTAAATCACTTATTCCCAAGTGGCCAAGGGTGAACTTTGTCAGGATAGTTAGTGTCTGCCTAGATCATTTATTTGTCATCATTTCTAGCAACAGCCTCTAGAGACTTGGGTGAGAGGGGGAACATGATTAAAAGGAAGCAGTTTGAAGCTTCTGGAAATGTGTGAAGGGTGTGATTACGTATTGGCTAAATCTGCCAAGTGTTTTGTGCAATCCTGTTCTGGAATAAAATAACCAGAGTGCTATATATGTGAGGGAGCTGGATAGCTGTGTTATGAGCCTTTGTAAGAGAAAGGAACAAAGCCATGTAATTTTCCTTCCTTCCAAAGCTACAGTGATAGACCAAAGGAGAAAGTCCAATAACCTGTCTACCCTGTATACTTTCCCAATAGTTTTCATTTAGATCAAGGGTGGGCAATCTACAGCCCTCTGGGTCCCTTTTTTCCCAGCCTTCAAAGCCCACCTCCGCACTTGAGATTACCCTACCAAAGTCTGACAGCAATCACAGATAACAGCAGCAGCACAATTTTGCACAGAATGCCATTTTCATTCTTCTTTTTAAAAGCCCTCCAAGTGGGAGCTGAAAAATCTAGTGCCAATCTCCCTAGTGATGACATTGCATCGTTCCCGTTCCCCAAAAGTCCTCAATTATCTATTAAACACCAGAGCGCATCTCCAAGACGTAGAGGGTTGGCCACAACTCATTTGGACCATGTCCCCCTAGAGTTTTATTTTCATTGCTGTATTCGGATTACTTGGGAAAAACTCCAAGTCGCTTTAACAAGTAGCACTCTTGGCGAAGCATGCCATCTCACCACTTGAGTGATAATAGCAACAACCGCAAAAGTGACTATAGTGGTACAAGACTTTTGCAAGGAAGCTCTTTAGTGGGAGGTTCGAGGTAAACTAAAGGATGCCCTTCTGCACCCAGAACTTGGTTGCGCTGTGGAATCCACCCACCAGAAAAGCTGTAGAGCTTGTCTCCAAATTGGATAGCTTTAAAGGTCATATTGGAGGAATTTCAGACTATAAGTAAGCTATCCTTCATTATTGAGTTCCAGCATGACAGGCAAGGGGCTGTGTAACACAAGAGGATGGGTTCCAATGGTTTTATGCTCATCTTAGAGATTGACTGGGAGCATTTGGTTGGCCACTATGGCCCAACATATTGTTACTATATCTGGGCTGAAGAAACCTAGAAAACTGATATATGGCAGCAAAGAACTAGAGGTTTTGCTAACCTCTTAATGATAGTCTGTATTTTTGCAGCTCAAATGGGATAGTCCAAACTTTGGCCGTATGGATGTAAAAATGTGACTTAGTACAGGACGTTTGTTACATTCCTGACAGGACAAATATTCTCTTCTGATGTGAGCTATTGTTAAAGCAAAAGAAAAGACTAACTGTGCAATTCTATGCATATTTGCTCATAAGAACGCTCTTCTATATTCAATTTTAGTTAGTATGTTTAAGGGCCTAAAGGAACTGAAGGAAAGATTTACCAAGATAGTCCAATTTCACACTATTGTGAATAGAGTAGTGGAGACAGATCAATCTATATTAACCTAAATCTCCCGGTTTTGATTCCCTTGACATGGCAAGAATTATGCTGCTTCACTGGAGTTTATACAGACTAAAGCTTGCAAAATTCAGAAAGGCTTGATTTAGTGACCCATGGAAGATAGAGGGCTTAACTCTTCTGGAGGTGGTTTGACCCAGTGCTTTATGTTCTTCCCTGGCAATTGAACAAAACAGCTCTTTTTCCTTCGCTCCAGTTCATCCCCAGGGGAAAGTAAAAACCCAACACAGAGGTTTTGGCTTTGGGCTGCCCTACTGGATCCCCAGAGTCTTTTAAATATTCCATTTCACAGGGCTCTGATACATTCACCCATTTCAAGGCCCATCCAGTTGTCACACTTCCTCAGGTGACTAGAGCAAGAAAAGAAAATTGTATTTCCAAGCAGTGGTGAATAACCATGACAGCCCTTGAAGTTCCAAGAAACTGCAACATAATTTTCTCAGCAGGGGCAAAAAAGGGGTCTAAGGTTTCTCTTAAACCTAACCTCACGTGGACACCCAGGGAAAATGAATTCCAATTCCCTCCGTGAAACAAAAATGTTAGCCTGCTCATTTCTGTAGGATCCCCAGTCACATAAAACCTAATCAAGGTGGCAATCAAGCTGTATAAGCAGAACTGGTCAATTATATGGTTGGCCTCTACTGTAGCTCAATTGCCTAAAAATTGCCCACTGGTTTTCTAAGGCTAATTAGCACAAGGGCAGAGACTGTAGGAGTTCTAAACTATAGATTTGAGGCATTCTTGGTGCAATTCATGGCAACCTGTCTAAGGGTGGTAGATTCAACCCTTTCTCCTCTATTTTCTTTAGTTGTTTTCCAAAAGGGTTTGAACTTTTCTTCTCCTGGTAATGGCAGTAATACATTACATGCTCAAATTTCTTGCTCAAGGGTGGAAGTGGAAAAAAATCTTATTAGCAAAGAAATTACAAGTATAGTTTTATATAATGCATCCATATATTTCCTGGTGTTTGGTGCAAGATTTAAGATATCAGTGTTCTTGTTTGATCTAGAACCAATACTTTCCAAAAGAAAAGAACATTTCCTTCAAGTTGAACTCAACTCTTGATGAATTCATGGGCACATCTATGTAATTGTCTGGACAACAATATAGAAGTGTCTTGCCACTGCCTTCTTCTGGGATGTTTTTTCGACTTCCCATTCCATTGTTGTCAGGCTTAGCCCATGAATGACATAGAACAATCTAGCCAGAGTTCAGCTCTTTATTGTCTTACACATAATAGACAGAATCTTGCCAGACTAAACCTTTACTACCTTCACCCTACCGGATATCCCTTGGGAGACTCCAGGGAGTAGCTATCCATACTCTCTTCCTCTGACTCTTGTCCACATCCAGGCTGTGTTGCTTCTTGTCTTGTCCTCCATTTTGGAATATGCTTCCTCCTTCCTGGGAAACTTCTGCATTCCTATAGTCCATTTCCTCTCCATAAGCACAAACCCTCACAATTATACACCCTAATGTTCTCCCAAAATCTTCCATCCAACAATTACCAGGCTAGAACATGTCTTAGTTCCACACCTAGATAAAGTTAGCCAAATGCTGAACATTGGTTAGATTACAAAGGTAAGAGGGGCCAACTTGGAGAAGGCTATCTGTTTTTCTTTTAGTGACAGTTGTCATATTTGAGCCATGGTGGCACAGTGGTTAGAATGCAGTGCTACAGGCTATTTCTGCCGACTGCTGGCTGCCTGCAATTTGGCAGTTCAAATCTCACCAGGCTCAAGGTTGACTCAGCCTTCCATCCTTTCGAGGTGGGTAAAATGAGGACCCAGATGGTTGGGGGCAATAGGCTGACTCTGTAAAACTGCTTAGAGAAGGCTGTAAAAGCACTGTACAATGGTCTATAAGTCTAAGTACTATTGCTATTGCTAAATCATTGAAAACAGTGCATCTCTGATTCAATCCTTGGACTGTGAATTTGAAATTAAAGTTCTGTGACCATTCTGAATAGCTTGGATGGACATTGTTTTAGATCAATACAGAGCAACATGTGGCAAGGATTTTGAAGAACATCTCTTGGGGTATTTCAACCTGGCTTTCCAAAATATGACAAACTTCACTTCAACAATGAATTTGAACCCCAAACACGTGTAAATCCAGCTGCAGACTGTCATTCATTTTGCTTAGTAAGAAACAAAGCCTCAGTCATAGCCAGTATTGATTTCCTTGTGAAGAAGACAACTCAGTTTCTCTGGATAGGTATAAGAACAAACAATGTCAGTTTGGCATGACGGTACAGATTTCATCTTAATGGGATTTACTAGTTTGAAGCTGGACAGGAATAATCACACCTGTTCCATATTAATCTTCTTGTGACAGCCTTTCCTAATAGTACCATTTTTAAACTTCTAGGGTAAATTTAACCTTCAGTGTTAAATCTCTAACTGCAGATCATCCATCCTCACAATGTCATCACACACTGTCAACAATCAAAATGTGTGTGTGTGTGTGAAATATGTACTAAGGAAAAAAAATGGGTGGAAGAGTTATGTAATATAAAATTTGGATTGAAGACCAAAACCTTAAGAATGGTAGGAAGTGCTGAGGCTAGGATTAAGTCAGAGCAGGGGTGAAATCCTACCGGTTCGGCCCGGTTCTATAGAGTAGGTTGCAAGCAGCTGGTGACATCATAGAACC
>JANHFT010003714.1:396695-412858 GCA_032467955.1 Pseudoxenodon macrops | reverse complement strand
GATGGGAAAGAGGGAGAAAGATGGAGAGAGAGAGAGAGAGAGATACGTGTTTCCCATAGAAAAGAAAACAGAGAGAGCCACAAAACCTGGGCGTGACTGGGGCGTCATGTGACTTGGTGGGAATGAGTGACATTGAGTTGGTCACGCCCACCCAGGTTTTGCAGCTCCCAGTGTTTTGTTTTCTGTGGGAAACAGGTCCAAATGGTTCTTTGAGTGTTTAAGGTTCCCGACCCCTGAGGTAGCCTTACAATAAAGTAAGGCTGGCAGCATCACAACTTCGTACATAGTGTATGTTGCATGCTAGCAGTCTATGCTAACAATGATTTAGGATAGTTTCAGTTAGGGTTGGGTTGAAAACAGATTGTATACAAGAACAACAAAACCTCAACATCCAGTCACCTTGATTCCCCACTCTGATTTGTCTTTATGATATCGTGGCATGACTAACTATACATTGATGCTGTGACACCATCATGTAAGTTCTAGGAATCCTGACAGAAATCTCTAAGCTAAAAAAAGATGCAAGCATTTATTGTTTTTTTTATTTTAAGATTCCAAAAAGCCTGCTGATTGAGAAGTGTGAAAAATAGGAATTGGGAGGCATTAAATTATTCCAGGACTTTTCTTTTTTTTTTTTTGTTATTATATATTTATAACTCACTCCTAGACAGGATCAGCACTAAAGACATAGAAATCTTCTGAATAATCTGATCACTGACTGGTATGCCAAAACAACAGTAATGACACTATTTCTTCCCCTTTTATGAAAGTGGGGTGATGACAGTATCTCAGATTGTAATTAGCAGACATTTATTTTTTTATTGGAGATTTATTTAAAATGTGCATTGAAATTATCACTGGAAAATATTGTGAAAAAGGCCAGTGATACCTGTAGCCTAGTTTATAGAAGAACATCTTTAAATAGGATTCAGATATATTTATAAAAAATGCCAGGAATAACTTTAATTTTTATTAGTTTTATTAATCCCATTTTATAAGTACCTCAAGGTGGTAAATATACATACAACTTCTTCCTCCTCCTATTTCCCCCACCATGACAATTCTATAGTGGACTTGGGCTGAGGGAGCATGACTAGCCCAAAGTCACCCAGCCAGCCTTCATGCCTAAGGCCGTATATTAAAGTATATGTTATGAAGTTTGCTGTGTGATTGTTCTTTGGGGAGGTGAAATCGTTTGATACAACACTTTATTTTCCAGTCCACTGAACAATTGTACCTTTTCACTTGACAAATAGGCTCCAGGAAATTAAGCCCTGAGGAGATCATAAGATGAAGGATGAAGGAGAATTTGTGTAGCTGCCAAGCAGTTCCTTCTTCTCCACCTCTTTCTTCTCATATCACTTAGCCCAATAAAAATATTTTGAGAAATTCAAAAGCTTGCATACTTTTTTGTACTATATAATTTGGTCCTAATTTCTTTAGTGACTAGAAATTCTGTAAAATGCCAATGGGCTTTTTATTCCCTTTGCTGAATTGTCTGAATTCACAACTCAATAATACAAAACATATCTGATTAGGAAGAAAGGGTGACAGGGAAACATTTCAGCTGGGGAACTATGAAAAATATTTTTGAAGTGTTTTCCTGGCGATCGTTGAAAGCTTTCAAAACAAGCTTGTATCTCATACTTTGTAAAAGTATGGTATTGATAAATAAGAGGATTTTTGTAATTACAATACAGCCAGACTAGGGACTGAAGATGTTCCCCTTGAGGATCAGGTGCCTTGTAACTGCAGAGCACAGGAGCAGTGCACCTGGAACAAAGGGAATGGGGAACTGGAAGGGGGGAGATGAGAGGGAAGGCAGTTTGATTGAAACTGTGATGCGCAGGGGTAGATATGATAGGAGGGGACTATACTTATAGATGCTGTGAATGCTGATCTCTTAGCACTTTTAATACCATCAACCATGGCATTCTTCTGGACTGGCTGTGCAGGTTGGGAGTGGGAGGCACTGTGCTGCAGTTGTTCACTTCCTTCTTCAGTAGTCATTCCCAATTATTGCTAAGAGTGGGGAGCACTCACCTGTGTGCAGCTCTCCCCTATGGGGTGCCTCAAGGTTCAAACCTCTTGTCCCTTCTCTTTAACATCTACATGAAACTATTGGGGTTCAGTATTATCACTAGGATAGAACAAAACTCTATTTCAGTCATTAACCAATAATAGCGTATCGTCACTATGCTGATGACACCCAACTGTACATCTCAACTTGAGTGGTGCAGTTGAAGCTGCCAATGTAGTGGCCCTATGTCTGGAGGCTATTCAGCTCTGGATAGGGAGGAACAGACTCAACCCTGACAAGAGTGAGTGGCTAAGGCTGAGTTGATTTCATCTTTAGTCTTGGTTGGTGTTATAACTCCCCATCCAAGACTATTGGACAACTTGAGGGTGTGTGTGTGTGTTCTTGTGGAGTTGTAGTTTTTCTTTGACCAGAAGATCCTTCACATGGTCACTCATGTCTGGCCACCTTGCAATTTAACTATTGCAATGAACTCTACATGGGTTTCCTGAAGCCACAGCTGATCCAAATTGCAGTGGTGCAAGTAGAAATGGGTGCCTACATTACACCTCTGTATCATCACGACTTTAAGCAACTGCATTGGTTACCAGCTGGCTTCCAGGTGCAATTCAAGGTGCTGCACATCACCTATAAACCCCTGCATGGCACAAAGCCTGGTTATTTGAGGGAGCAACTATCTCTGATAGTTTCTTGCCTGTCTGGTACAAATGGGCAGAGTGGGTATATTCCAGTTCTTTCAGTTAAATGTTGTCATCCAGTGGGATTTAAAATGTATGCCTTCTCTGTTGTGATGCTTGCCCTTTGAAACATCATAACCCCAGAAATACATGTGGATCCCACCTTTAAATATTCTATAAATTTCTAACAACCTGACTCTATTCCCAGACCTGGGATTAGAGAGTTTGTGGAACCTCTGGCATTCGTTGGTTACTTGTGTGGTTTTTTTCTAGGCTTTCTTGTTTTTCCTTTTATATGATGCATTCTTTTAAAACTGTAAGTCACCCAGAGTCATTTTCGAGTTGCTATTCTAGAACATAGAACTGAGTTCCACAGTTCCTGAGGCATTCAAATGTGTGCGTATGCATGTCTATGTATTTGTATCAAAGATTCTCTTCCTTTTCAAGTTCTCCTGGCTGGCTGGCTAACTAATTATCTTTCTTAGCCTTGTAAAATACAATACCGTTTTATCTTTTTTCTTTCTTTCATGTGTGGGTCTATTTAATGTGTGGGTCTAACTTCCTGGAGAAACATATATCAGGAGAACTCTAGCAGCCTCTTTTCCAACTAATACATTTTAAAAAACCGTAAACTATAGCTCACTTCATCGGAATAATGGAGTAGCTAAACTGATGAAGAATTTAAATTGGGGGAGGGGGAGGAAAGGAAACTTCATCCCAATTTAAATGCTGCATCTGCTTAACCGCTCCACACTTCTGATGAAATAGTTCACAAAAACTTATGCTTTTTAATAAAATGTCTTAGTTGGAAAAGATGCTACCAAACTCCTAATTCTTGGCTTCCGTAGAATAACATCTAGGTTCTCCTCCTACAGTGTTTACTGGAGAACATAAGGAAAGAAAAGCAGTAAATAAATCAGGAGCTGGTGCTTATTTCTGCTAAGGAAGAGGGGATGTTGGTAGAGAGAGATCAGAGGAGAGAAAAAGAATCTCAAAAGGGAAGGCCTAGGGGGGGTGGGGAGAAGAATCAGCAGGAACACCTGTGGGGAATCTCTAGCAGGTATATTTTATAGAACCAGTCAAGCCTAGCTGCCTTCTCAAATGGAAGGAGCGTACAGCCAATAATATGTCACACTGCGGAGTCTCAACCCACACATCTTGGTCCAGAAAAAGCTTTGCCCGAGGTTAAGCAGGCAGTATTTGATTTAGATGTACAGAACAAGTCAAAAACTTTCTACCATGACTCTAGAGACTTTGGCCTCTAAACATTGTGTTCATCCTGTCCCTGCTCCTCATAAAAGGGAGTTCACATTGGCAAGATCACTTGTTAGGAATGCCTACTCCATGAGTGATGGAGGTTAAGGCACTTGTACATGTTTTATTGATTTGCCCTTTATACCTGACCTGGTGTACAGACTTAATTTCTCCCTCTACTTAGCCAATGCTTGGACTGGTCCTAATCAGAGATTGCAAGTGTTTTAATTAAAGAATCTAATCTAGTGAAATCTCTAGGAACATTGCCATTTTCTCCCCATTACTGTTAGGAGGCACTGGGTTTGAGCTCTGTCAAGAAAATAATAATAGATTTTGATAAACATTCTAGCTTATAAAGTTTGATTCTGTTATGATTTCTCTCCTGGCTTTATTGCCTTTAGGAATATTGTTTTGTTATAATGTAGATTTCCAAACTACAACCATACAGCAAATCAATCAATAAACCTAAATAAACACATGTGTTTTAATTGGCATAGGATTAGCAATGGATGAATTAAATAAATGGAAATACTATCAGAACACACAACTATTGGGATCATTACAGTCCTTAGGAGAAAAGAGAAAGAGGGTTTGTTTTTTTCCGCCCATCACAAAAAGAACGTACTAACCTCCTACTTTCGTGTCATCCTCAGGGCATAGCAGGCACCGATGTGGCGAAAGAGGCCTCTGACATCATCCTGACTGATGACAATTTCTCCAGCATCGTCAAGGCGGTGATGTGGGGTCGCAATGTTTATGACAGCATCTCCAAATTCCTGCAGTTCCAGCTCACTGTCAATGTGGTGGCCGTCATCGTAGCCTTCACCGGGGCCTGCATCACCCAGGTGGGCTGCATTGCAAGGTGGAGCAGTAAATGGAAGATGGAGACCTGGACGGTCTAGAAATTGGGAAAATACACAATGGGGATACAATGGAATGATCTGTTCCAGCTGTTTCTCACGTCCCGGGTGGAAAAGTATGTGAGTGTGTGTGTCTTAGATGACTGTATAGAAAATGAATATTCAAAGATGAGAGAGCTTAAGAGAAGGAGAGGTAATCCCTCATCAAATCATGATAACATGTTTAGAACCATAAATTTAGAAGGAGCCACTAAGCCAACAAATCCGGATCTGTGATCCACACAGGAATACAAAAAAAATAATTCCCAACTGAGGGCTGTTCAATTCAGGTCCCATTACAATCCCTGATTAATTAGTTTCCCCACTAAACTTCTCTTACTGCTAAGAAGTGTTTCCAATTCTTCAGTTGCCTTTGTGCAACTTAAATCCATTAATCTTCCCTCTGGGATGATAGAGAATAGGTTTTAGTATTCTTCTGTGCAACATCTTCTTGGAGTGTTCCAATCAATGCACTGAACACAACACATTTCGGGGAGAAACCCTTGCAGTTGGTATGGCAAGAGTTAGTACATTCCCACAACTCTCTGATTCTCTGTCTAACCTAATTTTATTCATTTTGACTGAAGAAGTTACTTTTGATGACTAATGAAACGTCTCAGTTTAATAAACTTTGGCTCTGTTGTCATGAGTTAACCTTTTTAGGCGCTTTTGGCCTGGATGATTGAGTCTTCATTTACAGAGTGAAACTGCATCCTCATATTTGGCTGAGGGTGGGAGACTTATAAAGCCACTCTAATAGAGGAAATGCAAATGCCTTTTATGATTCACATTCTCGTAAGCTTGCTGGGGAAATTCTGGGAGTTGAAATCCACCCATCCTAACATTGCTAAGGTTGAGAAACACTGCTCTATGGTAAAATTCCCTGATGTCAAGGGCCATATAGGGCCTGACAAGCAGAGTCAATGGACGATGAAGTTAGATAAATCAGCTTTAAATTGTCCCAAGATCTGATCAGGCCTTGGTTCACTCTACACAATTGGTGATAGATACATGACATTATTAGGTGGAGAGAAGGGTTGCTCCCACACAATCTGCTATTTTCTGCAAATGACAATTTTGAGTAAATAGTCAGCAAAGCATTTCTAGCTAATAAATATGCATGCAGGCACATAAAAACCAGCTACCTCTCACTCTTTTTTAGATGGATTTCTTTCTTTAAATTTAGGTTACTCCTACAGCCCAAACATGCTTCAGCTCCAATTACTCACAACTTGTGTTTATTGGGTCAGTCCATTTAAAGAGTATATACTGGATTGAGGAATACAGAACAGGATAGAGTCAAATAACCCCCATGAATTTTAAAGCACAGATGCAAAGGATTTTTTTAAAAATGCCTTCATCATTCCCTTCTTTCATTAGACCTGTGATGAAGCTTGATTCTATTTTATTTTTTTATTTATTCCACTTTCTTTCCATGCCACCCTTCAATAAAACTTACAGGGCAATTTATAAAACCTACTTAAAATGCTAATAAATCATGACAACATGTAAATAAAACTGAAAAGGAAACCTTGGGAAATTAAAATTTTCACACAGTCTCCTTCAGGTTGCCATCTGTGTGATTCCAGATGATAAGGGGAAAAATATGCTGTAGAAAATGTAAAGAAATACAAGGATACAAATAGTCCTCGACTTACAACAATTTGTTTGGTGTTGAAGTAATAATGGCGCTGAAAAAAGTTTTTCAACACGTATGACCCTTGCAGCATCCCCATGGTCACATGATCAAAATTCAGATGCTTGGCAACTGACCTATATTTATAACAGTTTCAGTGTCCTGGGGTCATGTGATCACCTTTTGTAGCCTTCTGATGAGCAAAGTCATTGGGTAAGCCAGATTCATTTAACAGCTGTGTTACTAACTTTGCAGTGATTAACTGAACAACTGTGGCAAGCAAGGTTGAAATATAGGGCAAAACTCACTTAATAAATGTCTCACTTAACAATAGAAATTTTGGGCTCAGTTGTGGTCGTAAGCTGAGCACAAGTACCTATATATTATATCCTAAATTGAACTTATAGAATGTAGAGTTTTTTGTTTTTTAGTAATCCAAGAATGTAATGAGACAGATAGTAGCAAGACCCTGGAAATCAGGAAAGGAGATGAAGAACTCTATAAGGTGGCAGAGATGCTAGAAAATTACTCTAATGGAAAATCCAACTTAAAAAGATGGTAGTACTGTATTATGATAAAATACAAGATGATTTTTTAAAATTTCATCTGGTTTAAACACAGGCATAATGATTGTCTACGACCCAGGGCCAGAATTCTAAATAATTTAATTAAATAAGGCCATTTATATTTTGCCTGTATATATACTCCACTGTATTATCATTTGTTACTTGTTAATAAATGTAAATTTTAAAAAAAATTAAACAAACAGATGGTGAGGGCAGCTGGACGAGACCTTCCAACATTATCATGACTATACAGGTAGTAAAGCAGAATTTTTTTCAGATACTTGATTCCTAAATTTCCTGCACTGGTCATAGCTTTCTCCAATTGAGTATCTGTCCAGGTGTGTGACAGATCCCAAAATTCTGTCCCTAGACATAAAGATTCAACAGAAGGTTTTAGAAAGAGACATCTGGCAATTCCTTCCTTACCAGTGAACAGATCTGGCTGTTTGCTGGTTCACGGAAATACAGTCAAAACTAAAACATGGACTCCTCGTTAATTGTGTGTGTGTGTGTGTTCAAATCAATGTTGTCTCCTGGTGTCTGCCTGGACAAGTCCCTGCAGTTTTCTTGGTAAGATTTTCACAAGTAGCTTGCCCTTGTCGCCTTCTTAAGAGACAAAAGTGAATGACTGGCCTAAGATCACCCAGTCAGTTTTTTACCTAAGGAAGGTTTAGAATTTATGGTCTAGCCTGGTGTGTTAACCAACACATCAAACTGTCTCGTTCCATAATATCTATTGGGATATAAAGTGGTTGAATGTTGGGAAATAGTTGAGTTACTGGAATGCTTCCAACCCTGTCCCTTTCATCTCGGCACATCTTGCCAGTGAGGCTGTGAGAATCGTGCTTGGAAAGAAAATTAATTTGGGTTTCATCAGAAGCCAGGAGCTTGACACCAGCCAGCATGCAGTTCTAACACATCTGGAAGGCACTGAGCTCAGAAAGTCCTTAACATTTTTGACATGTATTTAACAGAATGGAAAATGACTTTTGAAAGATACCATCTGTCATGTGTAAGATTTTGCTGAAAATGAAGCTGACCCCAAATTCCACCTCTATTTAGCAATTTCTCTTATAGCAATGAACTAGGGTGATGAGAGGATTCAAGAATGGGGATGACAGTCACACAATCACATAATCATGAAGACACCCACCCTTATTACATACAAATGCGCAATTTATTCCAATAACTATCTATTGCCTTAATAGTTCTATATAATGTGTGTGTGTATATATATATATATTGTACATACACATGCATGCATACATATATACAAATGCATACACACACACACACACATACATACACACACAGAGTTTCCTCTGGAGCAGGGGTCTCCAACCTTGGCAACTTTAAGACTTGTGGACTTCAACTCCCAGAATTCTTCAACTCTGCGAGTTGAAATCCACAACTCTTAAAGTTGCCAAGATTGGAGAGCCCTGCTCTGGAGACATCCTGATTACACACTTACCTCCCAGTTAGTAGTACCTCTCATAATTTTAGTCTCTGAACCAAATGCATTTATCACCTTTTCATTTCAGAAAAGACAAGTGTGTAAAAATAATTAGATGAACATCTGTAAATGTATACTATTAATCTGACTATAAAGCATTTTTTTTAATGATGAAAAATTATGCTACATTAAAATGAGCAGAATGAGCCCCAGCAGTCCCCAATATTAATAGTGGGTATGTTGGTTTGCCCTTCCCAATCATCTGCCACACTCTAAGTAGTCATCTAAAAGGTTGAATCATGGCAACTGGAACAAAATGTGTTAATCTGAGATGTTTCCCTTCCTATCCAGGAAGCTTCATCGCTCAAAATTTAAAAAAATAATTTAAAAAATATCTGCCTAACTAATTTTTTATTAGAGATGAAGTTTTCTGGATGGTAAGCAAAATGTCTCAGGTTAACAAATGTTGGTTCCTTTGCCATGATTCAACTTTTTAGATATCTTTGGCCTGGACAATTGAGTCTTGACATATCTAAGTAGTTATCTTCTCTCCCCTGCCATGCATCCTTAGTCCTTCTGCTCTACCATTCAAGGAAAGGAGCACAAGGATTGTGCTAACAAGGATAGGCACTGCACCCAATCCTCCTGTTTCTCCCATAAAAAGGGAAATAATCTACGTGTTACCTCAGTGACAAAAACATGCTGCAATTATTGAAGTAAAGATGTTCTCGTTTGCATTATTGTTGTACCGAATCACTCTTTTAATCCAGATTATTACATACCAGATCCTAATGAGACTGTGAAAAGCAGATTGAATCAATAGACATTTGAAGTCTTTACACCCGGTCATAGTTCTGGCTAATCTAGCCCAATGCTTTATACTCTGGTATCAGTATATCTCACGGATCTCCAAAGTAGAGTCTGAGTGACTCGGTTCAAGGCAGACACTTGTTTCCCAACTCCTTGTTAATTTTAACGATTCTGCAAAGATTTCCAGAGGGAAATAACAGGCAGGAGATATCACAGGTGAAACAGTTAACTTTCTCCCTACCTGTCAATTGTGCCTTGCAAGTTACTCCCAAACTGTACAATACAGTACTCTGTTCACTGTCATCTTCTATTTAAAGGACTATCCAATTCAATCCAGTTTAAAATAAAAGAATAGAAATGGAGCACAAGGACGAGTCTTTGGAGCTGTCCATCAACAGGTAAATTCAGGAAAGCAAGACTTGTCTTGTTTTGTCCTTTCATTCTTGATGGATTCCTTCTCCTTCTCCATTTCCTCCTCCTTTTGATTTTGAGGCAGCTATTCATAAGCTCAGTTCTTAGCTGCAGCACAGACCCAAGCTGAAATTCAAAAGTAGTCTGATAGCAGCTTTTTTGCCTAACAAAGGTGCTAGCAGATACCTTCTGAATTTTGATTACCATAGAGAGCATAGCTGCTCTCCCACAAGGTCTCAATCTCTCTTGAGACCTTCTGCCTGGGAAATGCCCCTTGCGATGATACATAGACCAATATATTGATGAAGTGACAAGAATGTTTGCTCATTTCTAAGCATGTCCATTGGTACCTTAAGGTGGATAGAGTATGCTTAGTATGCCTACAGGTGGATGGGTAGATGCTTCCTTCACTTCCTGCAGATGTTACAATTTTCCTTCTCAATTTCTCCTAAAGGATTCTCCTCTCAAGGCAGTACAGATGCTGTGGGTGAACCTCATTATGGATACATTTGCTTCCTTGGCACTTGCCACCGAGCCCCCAACTGAGGCCCTGTTGCTGCGCAGGCCCTATGGACGCAACAAACCCCTCATATCCCGGACCATGATGAAGAATATTTTGGGCCACGCTGTGTACCAGCTCATTATCATCTTCACCCTCCTCTTTGTGGGTGAGTTTATAAGTGAACTATAGAAAGGTAGAAGGTAGAAGGTTGGAGAAACTCCACTTACTGTCCCAGAAATTTTCTGGGTTTCTATGGCCTAGTTTTGCCTCATCAAGGCAATTCAATAGTGATGACTGTCACATCTCTCTTCCAGGGGTATTTTATCCCTAATCCCTGGCATGTGAGACAAGAGTTTTACAACCTGTGCTACTTTTTTTTCCTTCAAATTTAAAGGGAAGAAATGAGAGAAAGGGGAGAAAAATAATTCCATAGCTCCATCTGTTTGTCCTGTAGCATTAGGGCATTCAGAGGGGAGGAGGGAGGTCAACTTCACAAGGTATAAATAGAATCAAATTTTAGTTGGGGGGGGAGGGAAGCAAGAAATATAATTTTCTTTTCAACTTACTTGTAACACAACTAGCGATAGAGGGGATACAAACAGAATTGCTAAAACCACAGACAGCATTTTGAAAGAGCTACTGGGAAGTTCTGATGAAGAGGCTGCTGCTCTAAACCAGGAAGCCGTAAAGATGTTTCAAGTTACAAAGTTGATGTAAAGAAATTCCAAATTACAAAGCCCCAAGTAACTGAGCTTGTACAGAAACAACAGATATCAGAAACAATGAAGATTCAGTAAAACTAATCTTCGCAGAACTATTAGCTAAGCTTTCCCCCATTACTCTAAAGCAGGGGTGTCAAACTTGATTTCATTGAGGGCCGCATCAGGGTTGTGTTTGACCTCGGGGGGGGGGGGCATTGCCAGGGTGGGCATGGCCAGGTTGGCATCATGTCAGGAGCACCTGTGATGGCCCGAGTGCTCTGCCAGTGAAAACAGGCTCCCAAACTCTGTTTTCGCTGGCAGAGGCACCGCGGGCCAGTCCTTCGCTGTTTTCAGGGCAGCCCCGCGGGCCAGATCTAACCACCCTGCAGGCCAGATCCGGCCCGCGGGCTTTGAGTTTGACACCCCTGCTCTATAGAATAGATTGGGCTTGAATCAAATCCTTTTAGATTCAGCTGTTAACTGGAAATTCCACTCTAATCAGAGCTGGAGGAGAATCTTAGTTCCTTCTCACCCACCCACCCACCGTAACACCCGTCTATGTATTCCTTTTCTCCTGGAGTACTGCCTGCCGTTTCCAAGAGAACCAAAGCTCTTCCCTCTGGAAAGGGAGGGGTTGCGGGAGAAGCCCCTTTTTTACATGCTAAAGTAAGATCCCTCCTAACAAGAAGTCTTGCATCTCTCAAGAAGATCTAGGATTCCAATCCCAACATGTTGACTTGAATGTCTGGGCTGGCAGCTTGTCATCTGTCATGAGGGGCTGATAGGTAAGCAGCAAGAGTGAATCTGGGGTGGGAGCTTACCTGTCCATTCAGTACGACACCAGACTGGAACTTCGGTGGAGGGATGAATTTGGCTGGTTGGATCTGGCATTCTTGGTCCATGATGCATTACTCTACTCCCTTTCCTTATCCCGCAGGAGAGGTTATATTTGATATCGACTGTGGCCGCAACGCTCCCCTGCATTCTCCGCCCTCGGAGCATTACACCATCATCTTTAACACCTTTGTCATGATGCAACTGTTCAATGAGATCAATGCCCGGAAAATCCACGGAGAGCGCAATGTCTTTGATGGCATTTTTGGCAACCCCATCTTCTGCAGCATTGTTTTGGGCACTTTTGGCATACAGGTATAAGCTTGCAGCAAACAGTTGTGAAAAGCTGGATGGAATTAGAAAAAGATAGAAATAGCAGTTAGCAATAGCACCTAGACTTATATACCACTTCACAGTGCTTTACAGCCCTCTCTAAGCAGTTTACAGAGTCAGCCTCTTGCCCCCAACAATCTGGGTCCTCATGTTATCGACCTCGGAAGGATGGAAGGCTGAGTCAACCTTGAGTCACTCAGGATTCGAATTCCTGGAGTGAGCAGTAAGTTAGCCCTGTAGTACAGTACTGCGTTCTAAACACTGTGCCACCATAACCTGGTGCCCTCTAGATGTGTTGACATGCAACTCTCAGATTCTTAGTCAGTTTGGTCAATGCTCCCATCCATGTGTGTGTGTGTGTGTGTGTGTGTGTGTGTGTGTGCGCGCGTGCGCCCCTGTATCTGTGTCTGTATGAAATGTAAATGTTTATGCATGCTTTTGTAGATCATAGTTATTAAAGGTACCTGACACTTCACAGATAGGCAAGGTAGACATACTGTGTAACTGCCCTAAGTATGCATCCTGACGGTGAGGACTGCAACTGGAAGGAAAGACTTAGAAGACAGGAAGAAGCAAGGTTGAAGAGAAGATAAATTCATTAAAATACAAATTGTGTATACACAGACAGATAGTATGTGCATCATGGAAATAATGCACAAATGGTTTACCTGGAGAAATAGACATTGAGAGATTTTTAAGCCACTTTTTAAAATAACACTGGGAAGAGGAACAGTAGGAAATATAAGAAATATAAGAAGTGGGAGGAGGGGCAGCACAACCAGGCTTGTAAGATTCTGTCATTATTGCCAATCTCTATTAAAGTAGCTTTAGCCTTCTAGTGGCGTTGATTTCATAGCCTAGTCCAGGGGTCTGCAACCTTAAACACTCAAAGAGCCATTTGGACCAGTTTCCCACCGAAAGGAAAACACCGGGAGCCACAAAACCTGGGTGGGTGTGGCCAACTCAATGTCACTCACTTCCACCAGTTGCATGACCCCCCTAACCACGCCCCTGCAACTGGTCATTAGGGCAGAGAACCGGTTGTCAAAACACAATGGGAACCACAAAACCCTTTTGACATCTATCTTTCTCTCTGTATTTCTCTATGTCTCTCTCTCTCCCCTATCTCTGTATCTCTGTCTCTGCCCTGGCCGCTTCTCCATCCTCCACCTTCACCCGTACCTTCTTAGGCTAGGCAAGGAGTGACTGGAAGGGAAGGGTGAGGGGTGGGGCCAGCCAGTGGTGGGATCACCCTACAGGGAGCCACAGCAAAGAGCCCAAAGAGCCACATGCAGCTCCGGAGCCGCAGGTTGCAGACCCCTGGAGTAGCCTAAGGCTGTTTCTAAGTTTGTGTGAAAAATTTCTTGAGTTTCTTGAAACAGTCCTATGAAAAAAGGCATTCCAGTCTATAATATACTTGGCACTTCTCCCTTACTACTTCGAAGGAAAATTATTGGTAATTATGGAGAAAATGTCTTTCACTATTTTATGCTTCTCTTCCTGTGCACGGATTTCATTTAAATTAAAGTTAAGCAGGAGGAGAGCGTCATCTTTCACTTTTTTAGAAGAGAGGAATGCTTGGCAGGTTTTCAGTATGGTGTCTGCCAATAGGCCAAAGCTTTGATACACATTAAAAACTTTCTTCTTATGTACATACCCACCAGACTTTTCTCTTTCAGAATGGGTAAGATTAGGCAAATGCAGAAAAGAAAGATAAAA
The DNA here is from genome assembly GCA_032467955.1 of Pseudoxenodon macrops. Taxonomy (NCBI): domain Eukaryota; kingdom Metazoa; phylum Chordata; class Lepidosauria; order Squamata; family Pseudoxenodontidae; genus Pseudoxenodon; species Pseudoxenodon macrops. Next base: position 399,025 of record JANHFT010003714.1, on the reverse strand, counting down.
TTAGATAAATAAAGACATGAGGTAGGGGAAAGAAAGCAGAGTACATAAATGGGATAGTCAGTGCCATGACCTTTAACTTAGTGAACTGTGCATTATAGGGCAACAATTTTTGAAACAAGATACTTCAAATGGGCTAACTAACAGAATGTGTCCAAACTAGAGAATCCATAAATCCCAAAGGAACAATATTTGGGAAATATGTAGCTTCTTCAGCACTGTGGGCTGTTGCTGTATATCTGGCACTAGGAGGTGACCTGGATTCTGAAGAAGCAGCACTTTTCTATCTGTTGTCCTCGAGTTTTCTCAGAAGATTCAGGAAATGAATAAATGGAAATGAAATCTGGAGCTGATAGATGAGGAATAGAACTGAGTGTGACTCAGCACAAGTATAAGCTCAGATTAAAGCCTATACCATGCTGTTGAAGGTGGCAGCGTTGTTACTTTTCTGGTACTGCATTGCTGAGCTGTTAGCCTGGTTTAGGGAGGACAAGAACAGAAAGATATGATGTCTAGTTGCTAGCAGTTTGCTGATAAGGTTACTTAGATTTACTGAGATCTTGTTTCTTTGTAGTAAGAATCTACAAAGCTGACTAGGCAACACCTTATGTTAGTGAGATTTTGTTATGTCTCATGTTTATGCCAGTAAACAAGCCGGCTATCCACGCCGCCCTCAGGTTTTGGCGCCAGAACGCGGCTCTCCTATTGGTCGCCTGTCTGACAGCCCGCGCTATATAAAGCGCTGTCAGACGAGAGCCGGCGCCGGGTTCATTACTTCTTGTTAGCTGCTTGCCTCACGTTGTTAGCTCTGTTAGAAATAAATGGTTGTGTTCAGAATGACCTGTCTCGGCTCAGTGATTGCCCACGCTCACTCCACAACAGATACAAAATATTGTTCTGATGTGGAAATTGCTTTATACATTACTTCAAGCATAAAATTAAGATGAATTAAATCTACTTTGCTAGAAATGATCAGGAACGTGAACAAATTTGGTCACTAAAAGAATTAGCATCCTGACGTTAACTAACCATACAGGTGGAAGTAGACAATTGGTAGAAATAACGAGATTGGTTCAAACCTGCCTTTCTGAGCCAGATGTTTTGAGACGACTACTCTTAAAATTACCAGCTGATTTCTTCATTTGGGGAATTCCTGCACAACCACATCTGGTGGATGTCATATCGGAGAAGAATTGTGTATTTTATTTTTATATATTGAAGATCTATACATTTAGTTCCAGTCTGTAATTTTTTCACTTAACATGTTCAAGAGTTTGGATAGATATATTTGCCAGGATCTCATGTTTCACTTTTGGGGCGGGGAAGTTAAGCAGTGTTTACTAAGCTGCCTTTTCTGTGATTAATTGCAATGTACTGTGGAAATAGGTACTGTTCCAAGTGGGGAAGAAGACACTGGAAACATGGAGACTGCTTGGAAAGATTTTAGGTTTTAGGTAAAAGGGGCTCTCCTGATGCTACTCCAGAAGATCTCTTAATCGTCCTGAGCAACTTTACAAAGAGAATTTGCAATGGATGAAAATTGTTTTACTATTTGCTTCCGCTATCACAGGGAAATGCTGCTGAATGCCAACCTGAAGGCAGTTTATTGCTTTCATTATTCCCATTTGAATGGGTTGCCTTTTCCACATTTGTGTCACTATTTTACTTGAATGTTTGTTTCTTAATAAAGAGATGTTTAAGCTTAAAAAAAAAGATAAAGCTTGCCTAAATGGGAAGACTCAAATAATTTGACTTGATCAATTTGATGTGATTATCTCTAATAATAGCATTGTAGAATTGAATGGGATTGAATTGATTGTGATATGTTTGGCCGGCTGTAAATTAAGTAAATGTTTCAGCTTGGACTTGGAGCTATGGGAAAACTGGCAGTGATTAGGGCCCAAAAATCACATTTATGATTTAAACTACTTCCTGAGTTTTCCCACTGCTTGAAGAATGACCTGCAGATTGACCAAGGAAAGAAAAAGTGGAGATTTAGCAATATGTGTATGTGTGTGTGTGTGTTTGTGTAATCATTTCCAAACCTAGATGGAGGATGAAATGGAGCTCATTGGTTTGTGAAAAAGCTCCTTGAAATAATTGTAATGATTGGTTTGTATGAAATGGAAGTTTTGCATGTGAAATTGGTTTATACAGGCTGTTTGATTACAGTGCAAATGTTAAGTGTAAAAGTTGGTGTGAATGTACTTTGATTCCCTTTTGTATGTTGTTGGAAGAAATATCCATCTGGGTTCAGCTCCAAGTGGGGAAGAAGACACTGGAAACGTGGTGGCTGCTTGGAAAGATGGTTTAATGGTGGACAGCAGGACCTC
>JANHFT010003714.1:386512-396595 GCA_032467955.1 Pseudoxenodon macrops | reverse complement strand
GAGGGGTGGGGCCAGCCAGTGGTGGGATCACCCTACAGGGAGCCACAGCACAGGACCCAAAGAGCCGCATGCGGCTCCGGAGCCATAGGTTGCAGACCCCTTGTCTAGTCCACCTAGTGAGGCTGGTGAGTTGATGGATGGAAGGAGGGAGGGAGGGATGAATTATTTGTAGACAGTTTGTCTCAGGTATTTTACTTGCTTTCAGCTTTTACCTTAGACCTCTGGTGCTTTTTGCCCTGCAACACATAATATTTTGGCCCTTTGGTCCTTTCTTTTCATACCCTTTTGTTACATTTACCAGAGGATCTGGTTCCTCAGATCCTGGATCCTATCTGTTCTTTGTCCTGCATCTGACCCAGATTTTCTTTCTGTTCTGGTCAGGCAAACCTCTTCTAGTACTAACAAGTTGGCTATCAACTTACCATCCCTCTCTTTCCCCCACTCACAGATTGTCATTGTGCAGTTTGGGGGGAAACCATTCAGCTGTTCTCCACTGAATGCAGAGCAATGGCTGTGGTGTCTTTTTGTGGGCTTCGGGGAACTCGTCTGGGGACAGGTAAGGAAATCATTTTCATTTACACCAGTATATGTTCTATCTTACTTCTCCATCCGCATTGGTATTTCTTTCCAGGTCTTGTTTTCAGTTTTATGCCCCTAAAGAATATGAAACAGGAGAGAAGAAAAGCTTCTCTTAGTCATTTTTGCTGCACTATTTATAGAATTATATACCTCTCTCTTTCTTTCCATACTTATCTATCCTACCTTCCTTCTTTTTCTTAAGTGAAAGTTCTTCATTTCAATTTTGCCCATAGATAAGATGCTCCAGACCTATAAAACTGTTACTCTCTTTTTCACCCATTGCCCTATATATTTACGTAACATTATTATACTACTTTTATATTACAACTGTATATTTTTTACAATGTAGTATAATCTAGACTACTTCCTAATCACCCCTAGCATGGAATATGTCTTTTCCACATCCATGGCCTACCGAGCTATTGTTTTCATTAAGCGATCTATGGTTGCCCCATGTTCCATCACTATTACTATTTTTTTCCCCTGAAAAATATTAAAACTGAGCAATAGGTATCTTCTACAGAGAAAAGACTGAAAAGTAGCCTAGGTATTTACTCCTCGCTGCAGGTCATTGCCACCGTCCCTACCAGCCATCTTAAATGCCTGAAGGAAGCAGGACATGGCCCTGGTAAGGATGAGATGACAGATGAGGAAATGGCTGAGGATGAGGAGGAAATTGACCACGCTGAGCGGGAGCTACGCCGTGGCCAGATCTTGTGGTTCCGTGGCCTCAACCGCATCCAGACCCAGGTATGAGACAGTGAGGAGGAGCCTCCTCACCTCTGACTCCGACTAGTGCTTCCCTCCCCACCCCCCTTCCCCAATCCTTCCTTTGCTTTAGCGGTGACTTGAAGACAAATCTTTCATCTGGTTATCTCCTACCCCTTCCCAGGACATGGTGGTTTCACCCTGATGCTCATGCCTGGTGGAGAGAGAGAGAGAGACCTTTAATGCCAGGCATTTCCACACTGCCTTGTTTCAAGAGAATAAACTAATGAATGCCGCGCTTGGATGCATGAACAGGGGCAGCTTATAGAAGCAGAAATGGGATGGTGATTTTTGGGCGGGGTTGTGGTTGTTGGGCTACTTAAAAATTGTCCAAGAAAAAGACAGCAAATCTGTTACTAAGACTGTAACAGTAGTGCCATAGTCATTATAATACCAGTACCAATAAGGAAAATCGTAGTAGAGTTAGTGGTAGTGATTTATACAGCAATGGGTCATGCTAGGTGCTCATAAGATAAAGGAAGAAAAGAAGCTAAAACAGGATATCTTGTCCAAGGACATCCAGTAGGAGTATGGCAACAAATTGACTCAGCTCTGACCACACAGTTATTAAACCCCACCATGTGGTTTGAGCATTTCCATGGAGAAAAGATGATAATGGCAAGAGCTACGTAACATGTACGGGCCAACTATAATGCTGGCTATGGCATGTTGTATCTGGGTTTTTTTGGGGGGGAGGGGGAACTTGATCCAAATGTCCATGACGGTACTAGAGCTGGGGTCTCATGCATAACAGCCTGCTGAATCTTTATTCTATTACTTCCCTCCTTGCTCATGTGCAGGGTCAGGATGTCACAAAGAAGCAGGCTGGTGTGTAAGTTCACAAGTGGCCCCAGTGTTGGAAAGAAGCCCAGTTTGCAACTTGTATTACTCTAAGTACCCAAGATATAATTGGACATATTCCTTGTATAAGTGTAGTGAGACAAAAACAATGTGAAGTGAATTTAGGCTCTTTCAAAGTCCTTCTTTCATTGGCTGAAATGGATTTTAGGAAAGAAATATTTGCATATGAAAGACAAATCTATGTTTATCAGTTGAAAAATGAAAGAATATTGGGGAAGCTAAGATAATAGCTATATCTTGACTGCCTTCTGGGTGGAAAAAAATGGCCAATCAATTTTTGGTTGAATCCTTCAGTATCAAATGAGAAGCAGGAGAAATCTCCCTGCACATGCGCGCGCTGCGCGCACACACACACACACACACACACACACAGAGTATTTCCTTTTGTGATGGCGAGCTACATGGAATACAGTATAATGGATTAAAATGTAAGCAGGGGCTTTGCTTTATCAGTAAGACAAACTCCACAAAGCCAGAGTTCCCCACATTTTCCACAAGAAATTTAGATTAGATGCATGCTCCATGTGGCATTTGTAACTTGTCTGACACAGCGAGAGCACACTCCGTTTGAGAGGAAACGGCATTTTTACAGAAAGAAAAAAAGGAGGGAAGTCTGGAAAGAAATAGGTCTGTAAAATGTAAAAAATACCACTTCCACCCCATTGGAAATACTTCTGGTCAGGATGCTTCCCCACTGATATTTATTTTGGAACTCATATGGTCAAAACTTTACTACCTGGTATGGAGATGGGGCGGTTCTCAAACATCTACCTCAAATTCCCACTCTCATATATATTTCTTGTGCCTCTTTTATGTTCTTTTGAAAATTCATGAAATTTTATTTTATTCAATTTGTAAGGAGTGGAACAACTGCACAAGCTCTTAAATTCCCCACTTGTTTTTAAAGAGGTGTGGCTTTGATGAGTACAGAGATGTTTTGGATAGTTAATGCTGCTGTTTTCTTAGTAATATATTTCACTATTATCTTTTCAGATAGCTGTTTTTGGCAGTATTTTTAGTAAGCCTTTACATGTGGACTAAAATCCATTTCAGCTTTTCTTTAAAAAAAAAAATACAATTCAATAAACCTGAAACATTGTGCCAGTCAGCATGCTAAATTTATAAATAGATGACTTAGATTACCTATTACCCGCACAGTTAAATTATATCTTTTAGTAGACTGGGGTAGGGGATGAAATATCTCCCCACACAAGTATTGTACAGCCTGAAGATGAAAAATCAATTGCCACTCAGTATATAGTTTATTGCAGAAAAAAATAATGACTGAATAAGTTTAGAATCCTGCAGTTTGGAAGCAACCCTAAATCGTTCTAATTAATAATTCATTTGATTTACCTGGGCTTATAAAGATCTGCATTGATTTACCTGGGCTTATAAAGAACTGTTCCTTTTTACACAAAAATAAAAGCAAGGATTACCAGGCACATAAAAGTTGCACTCATAAATTTGTGGGCAATGTCAATGCAATCATAACCGGACAACAAGTTAAGGTCCCTGGAGGAAGGATGGGACACAAAACTCATCTGAAGTTAGGCTGTTCCTCCTCGGGTATTTATAGCATTTGTACACAGGTGCGAGTGGTCACCAGTGGTCCATGTGAGCGGCATGATTCCAAAGACACCCATGTCTGGCTTCTATGTTCTAATTACATGCTTTCTGGTTGCAGCCTTTCCCCACCCATCCCTTCCCACTTCCTCCCACTGCCTCAAAGAGGGGGCGGGACATGTGCCTTGTTGCAACTCTTTTTTTTTCTTTTAGCATGTAAAAAAAAAAATGTTCCTGCCTTAAGAGTTGATGCTCTTGGATCAAGGAAGTTCCCTGGCCAGGAGCATGATGAGAAATGACCAATAGCATGTGATGTATCGAAATTGCTGTTGAATGGTTAAAATGAAATGAAATGAAACTGCCACCCAAGCATCATGTCTTACAATCCTTCCCCAACAACAGCTCGTAATCGACTTACACTGATGAAGGGTGCCCATGTGCCCCATCTTTCATGACAGAACCCAGGAATCTGGCTCCCCTCCCAATCTTCCCCCACAGGGGTAAGAACCAAGGCTTACAGGATGGAATGTAGACTTTTCAGGCACGCTTAACCCCCAGTTCTTTTCATCCAGCGCAGACCCCTCATCTCAGCTACTAAATCAACTTCATCCCCTTGAGATGTAAGTTGTAGCAACAGTGCCATACCCACCTGAGTCTAATGAGTTAAAACAAGAACAGCTTCCACAGGGCTGATTAACCAAAGGAGAGGGGAGCAGGGAGGTTCCTGTTGTTCAAAATGCCTTGCACCAAAACCTACTGGTATCCAATTGGAAATTCTCCTGCTTCTGCCTGCTCATACCCTTTGCACCAACAGGAGATCAAGAATTCAAAACTGGTTTGTACCGAGATTATATATCTCCGAGATGACTGATTTATCTGGATCGATATGTCTTAATTTAACTATTTTGTGACCTCATAAAGACGTTTTAGTACATGCCAGTATAAGGGACATGTTTCCTATTGCAAAAGTGGGGAAGTAAAGCTCAAAGAGTGATTTGACAAAACCCATCCTGGTAAGTTCATGGGCCTTTCCCCATTTCTGATGTGCTATTCAACCATCTACCAGTCAGCAGATAACAATACTGGCATGATATTTGCTGAGCCCTTTTTTAATCCCTATCTTATCTCTATTCCCAGTCTCTGCCATTACCTCACTTTCCTCCAAGGTAAGGGGTGAGAAAGGTTACTAAATTTTAGACAACTTGAGGCTATCTGTGTCAGAATAAATATAAGGAAAATACCTTAATCCTACTAGGAACAGGATGAGCAACATGGGCACACAGTGGAATAAAAAGAAGCTGTCTATGTATGTTTGTACCATGGATAGATGCAGGCCATATCTTACAGCGGGAACATTCATTCCACTCTCTACTAGGCTCCCTTTGGGCCATGCTGATTTTGTGATACTGTCCAAATACTATTGGTAGTCATGAATTGTATGGAATGAGGAGAATGCAATACTCCTCAAGCACATTTATAGTTGTAATAGAATGCATCATATAAGCTTTCCTTTTTTGAGAACGTCTATGATCTTGGTTTAACAATTATATGTAAACAACAACAATAATAATAATTCCTCACCAAGCATGGTTCCCTAAGAAGACTTTCTCCTTCCCAGCTATTTCTTCCCTTGTGAAACAGCTGACTACTCTTAAAATAGTTAAGTTGGGATTCCTTGATATAATACATCCCATTTATAAATTCAGTAGAATTCATATGAACAAGCTTTTATATGAACTACATAATGTCCCATTGCAAGTAATATCTACATATTCACATTGGAAGTTTTTTCATGTGAAACATCACCAAAATTTCCCCACACATAGAAAAATGGTTCTGAACTTCTAATTTATTTATTTGGGGGGGAGGGTACATGTACACATAACACATCCTTCCAGTCTAAAAGTGTCAGGGATAGTTTTATGTGCTGATCCCACTGAATATATCAATATCCTGAATGCATAAACTTGCTTCTTCTTCTCGTTTCTTTCTTTTTCTTCCTTTCTGCTTTTTCTTTCTTTCTTCCTTTTCTGTTTCTTTCTCTTTTTTGCAGGGAGTGTGGGAAGACATGTTATAAATGGGTGTAAATTCATGCTTAGAATTTAAGGTAGAGTCTGACAATGGACATGTTTCAAGGTGACAAAGGTGGATCCTAAATTCCTTCTTCCCTTTCACATTTCCTTTTCACGGAGATACAAACATATCCATATATGTAACTTTGCTGTCATTTACTGTGACACACACACGCTATCTGTCCAACCAATCTAGTTCATGTGTGGGAACAAAAAGGTTTACTTAACCTTTCTTAGCATCTCATACTTTCTTTTGTCTTGTTAATAGTGCAAACTAAGAAGCCCACCCATTCAGTATCCTCTTCAGTTGTCCCCAGTTTTAATCAACTTGTTCAAACAGTGGCTGGGACCATGCATCATGCTAAGGCATCATCTAGTTTCCTTGATTTTGGCTTAGAACAATGAGTGAACCAAACTAGAGTGATGCAGTAGGCCCAAGAACAAGAACCTGACCTACAGACATAAATAAGAGAGAAACATCTCCAAAAGGATTGATCCATTCATTTTTCACAGTAGCTATTACAGCAATAAGAAGGGATGTTTGTCTCCGTGTTTGTATACATAAACTATCACCAATAATACTATGCATCAGTTCACTGTATAGTGAAGCCCAAAGTTCAATTACACACTTCATGAGTACATTACAATTAACACATCTGCATGAACAAGAAATAATAGCTAGATTTAAATGTGGGGTTTATTTATTTATTTTTAACTACACAAAATGCACGATGGGTTCCTGAAACACGATGGTTTATTTTCTTTTAATCTTTTATTGAAATCTTTGCAGGTTTTTCTTGTGTACTGTCTGATGTAATGTGGCCATCCCTCTCTGTCACACTTCAGATAAATTGGGACTTACCAGAATTTCCAGCCAGTATGGTCTTCCTGGATTAGGGAAAGATGGGGCAGGCTTCCTGCTTGTACGGGAATATCTGGGTCACCTATCATGCTATGTCATAAGACATGGCTTACTAACTAGGTTGCCTAGTTTCATATTTCCCAGTTTCATATTTCATGCTAAGAAGAGACCAAACATTTTGGCTTAGCGAGCTGCATAATGTATATACTCACAGATAAGCCAAGAATTTGTGGTGCCAAAATACACCCCCAAAATTGGGTTCAGTTTATCTACAGATGGGCTTATCTGCAAGTATATAGAGTAGGCTTTCCCCTCAACCTTTTAGAAGTACCTGTGTATATCTTGTATATATTCACAGATAAACCCATGTCTGGATAAAATGACCCTCGAAATTTGTGTATGTTTAATTTTCACAAGAGGCTTATCCATAGTGGCACATTTTTCAAAGTAGTTTAGTTAAAAAACTGAGGGTCAGTTTATCCATGGATGGGTTTATCCACATGTATATGCAGGAATCCCATTAGAATTATTGCTGGGATTAAAGAGTAATTTCTTAAACTGAGAAGAGGGAATTAAACTTTTCCCAGTTCTGTGATTCTGTAATAAAGATGGGCCCTGCCGCAAAAGATTTCAGTTATATCTGGTTAACTATTATTCATATTGATAATTCCTTTGCTCTTTCTCCAAGATTCATATTTACATAACCTAATTTTGAGCCTAGATTGGTTTTTTTATTACTGTATCAACACCATGGCCTATTATTTCCTCATCTTTTCTCTTATTTACTTTCTAACTGACTGCATAACTGTATACTATACAAAGGTTGCACTGCAGCGAGTTATGGATTCCCAGAAGGTTCATACTATTTGCCAAGTAGTGTATTTAATAGGCTGAGTTATTATGCTTATTCAAGTTTATGTCAAGTCATTTTGAAATTAAACGTTTATTTGAAAACACTGGAAAACATCAGAAAAGAGAAGGATTAGAATTTCCTCTCCTATCCATGGGAAGTAGATCTCAATGTTCCGTTTTAGGCCTAGTCCTATAATTAGGCAGAGTAAATTGATGCTTTGAGGACAGAAGTGAAGGGATAGTGAGCAGAAGAAAAAAGAGCTGGGGGTGCTACTCAGCTTGTTCTAAGCTACCGTACTTAGGACAAGTTGTGGAAGACCTTATTTTATTTTCAAGCTCAAATTAAAATTCAAATGCCAGCTCAATCCATTTCTGTACCTGGAAGAACGTGCAGAATAGAGTTCTTGGCCTCTGGAGAAATTTCAGCCATGTTTAGGTAAAAATATATACTGGACTCAACAAGTGTGGATTTTTACAAGTAGGAAAATTTAGAGTGTTGTGCACATTGTAAGTGCAGCCTTTTATATACTGTAGTAACCCATGCTCGGAAAGAGTCAAACAATGAAGCACAATGCCCATCACAGGACCCATCACTATGAATGAAGAAATTGTAAAATTCAAAGATTTCTGGAAATTGGATCTTTCTCAATCCTTACTGAACCCATGCAGAGTTACGACTGGAACTGTAGGCACAGATGTGTCTTGACAGCAATAGTATACTTTTTGTTTTTCTTTTGAATTTGAAAACAGGAAGGAATAACACTAGTATAGGATAAATTGAGATCCTCTCAGATACCATCAAGTTGATGCTCAAGCTTCTTCCTATGCTTGGCCATCCCTCAAGCCTGTTTTTATTTGAATTTACCTTTACCTCCTCTCTATTATTCGTTCTTCAATATGCAACTCCTTAATCGCACTAAAAAAAAGATACCATTGAGAAGGAAGGAATGGGTTTTTGAAGACGGAAATTATAAAATAATTCAAACACAGCAAGTTGATATTTTGGAAAAAATTTATAACCCTTTCTCCTTGCCTGAGGCTGTCTGGTGATACTCAAAAGGTGGAATTATGTGCCTTTATGATTCATCTTAAAGCATAGCCCTTCAGCACATCTTCCGGCAATGAGTTTGACAGTTCAGGTGTGCCTTGTACTCTGTTCTTAATAGGAGGGTTGACATCTATTTATCCAATGATTTGGTTTTTCCCTGAACAATTCTGGGGTAACATACTGTGGGTTTGTACTTTGTGTCAATGATCCAGAAACGGAGCCTTCGGGTGACCAGTTTCCTCGATCTTCTGCTGGTGCAACTTGCTTTCTCCATCAAAGAACATCAGGGTGGTGCCAACTCCCACCAGCTGGTCTCTGGCACATAATGCTTCACAGTCTTTGGCAGGAGGCCAAATACCCAGCATGGCCAATTTTGGCTGGCACGGGCTGTTCCATTTGAAGCCACTGTCCGCTGCCACCCAAATTTTCTATCTCATTTTCTCTCCTGCAGATGGAGGTAGTTAGCACCTTCAAGAGAAGCGGCTCCTTTCAGGGGGCTGTCCGACGCCGCTCTTCCGTCCTCAGTCAACTGCACGATGTAACCAATATTTCTACCCCCACTCACGTAATTCTCTCCGCCGCAAATGCCAGCGCTGGTGCCGGGAGTGAGTCTTGATTTCCTCTTACTGCTTGTGATTTAAAACAAAAAGCAAAACAAGACCAAAAAACCCACCCCCACCCCATTCTATTTCTGTCCCTCCTACAATATCCCTTTCCTTCTCTCTATCCACCCACCCACCCCATCCCTCAGTCCCTCGTTGCTGCAGCCACTGTTGCAATATTATTTCTTTCCGTTTTTAACTCTGTCTGGTCTCAGGCAGGCCGGATTTCCAACTTCTATAAAGCCATACAACTTCTGCGCTTTGCCTCTCCTTCTTTAACCACCTGCACCCCTTCTCTCCTTGGTTTGCCCGTCTCGTTCACTTTCTCTCTCCGTGGCTGCTGGTTTTTAATGGACTGGAGTCAGATCCCCAGCTGGTGAGGTGGGGCTGGGCCAGGGGAGGGGCTGAGCGGGAGCAAAGGAAAAAGGACACCAGCTGGGGATCCAGCCTCATTTTTTGATCTAGCCACGCATTTTGACAGTGATTGGTGTTTATTGTGTTGTTTGGTGTGTGTCACTTGCTGTTGCATGTAAGAGATGGGGAAGGAGGCACAGAGAGAGCAAAGGGGCAAATTCCAGATCAGGGCACAAAACATTTGGAGTAGATTTTTATATTCCTGCCTCAATGACTAATAGGAAGATCAAGGCAATTTTGGTCTGGATTAAATCTGGAGGCAACCAGAACACCCTTTAGAATAATCCAAAATGGCTCCAAAACAGAGTCTCATGGAGACAGCTCCACAAGTTCAAATATAGTTTGCCATCCACACCTCACACTAAATTGCCATAAAAACAGGTTTAGAGGTACACCTCCCTTCAAAGAGTCTTCGGAATTATATAATTTTGCTCCAAATGCTTTTCTGGGGGGGGGGAA
>JANHFT010003714.1:376188-386494 GCA_032467955.1 Pseudoxenodon macrops | reverse complement strand
AATCTATGCTTCTGGGCACATCTTCGCTAGAGACAACTGAAACAGCATTCTCCCTCATTCCGATGGACCAGATGAACTAAAGTAATGAAGGTTAGTAGTAGAAAGTGCAGATTTCTAAAAGAATCCTGGTCTGAATCCTGAAGCCATGACAATTCAAATAGCATTAATACAACCTTAGAGTGAAAATATGTTCTAAGGTCCCTGATGGATGCTTGACAGTGAAATGGATTAAAAGCTGGTTCAGATTTGTAATCTAGATAGCAGATAGAATGGAAGAAATTGCAAAGGAGATACTATTCATCTATCATTAACAACATGGGTTAATTGTAGGAAGTTTCTGAACAAACAAAAATCCCTTTGGAGAAGATTGATTCTGAGAAAAAGAAGGCCTGCTCTGTAGACGGAGATGCTGCCTTGGGTGGGACATCTAAGAATGGAAAAGACTAAAATATGGATAGAATTGCAGGGAAGAATTCTGGGGATGGGTAGTCAGGAAAGTGGACCTCTTAAGTGAAAGACAAGAATGTGTTTCTTGAAGGCACCTCTGTGATGTCATGGACCAGTTCCTCTGTATGTCGGTGAAAAGAAATGGTTCCCCTGCCCCTTTTATTCCCCCTTTTCTGTTCCCTCACCCAACCCATCGCTCACCAGAAACTGTACCAATTCTTCCTTGCCTACTTGAAAAGAGTTATTTCTCATTTTTTTGGCACAACAATGAAAGATCCACAAAGGTAAGCCACCTGTTCTCCAGCTGCCGGTCCCAGGTATTCTTGGCAAGTTGGTTTGTTTAGACTATTTCAATGATTTCTTTTGTTTTGGTTTTTCTTTTAACCAGTCAAAGCCATGCTGGTGGTCATGCCGGCATTGTGGTGTGGTGTGGTAGATTCATGGTGCCTTTTGGTATGACATGCACTGATCTTGCTTTTCAATGGGGGCATAACCTACAACGTAAACCTTCGAGTATGGCCTTGTCATCTTTGCTGCACTTTTAGCAGCTCTCTCTCTCTCTCTCTCTCTCTCTTTCTCTCTTTCTGTCTCTCTAAAAGCTGCCTTTATATTAAACTCTTTTCCTCCCTTTCCAGCGAGCTGCTGTCGCTCTTTGGGCAATTGATATCCATCACTTTAATGTCCTTGGGAATCTTTTCCCACCTTCTGCATCTTGGAAATGCTGTTGTCTGTTTTTGTTCCTTTTTCTTTTTGTTTCTGATGATTATATTTCTTTTTTTAGGAATCATATAATGGATGGCAAATGGGTTTCTCCTCCCCAAATTTTCCACAGGGGAATCTTGTCTTTTCAGGCTCACAGAATAGATTGAAACATTTTTGGTCTGTGAAACAAAAAGGGCCAATTAGCAGCTTCCACTGTCCAAATGCAATCTATTAGCACGTTCTCCCAAGAAAACCCTCTGAGGTCAAAGTCCCCCGTGTAATAATTTATTTCAGTGAGGTTTCAGCAAAAAGAAAAAAGAAAAAAAGAGTTTTCCAGCAGGCCTATGTGGTAACACTGTTTTGGCACCCAAGATCTCACTTTACCTCTCAGCGCTCCCTCTCCTCTTCCCCAGCTCCGTTTTTGCTGGCAGAGGGCTAGCAAAACAAACTAAAAGCAAAACAAAACAAAAGGAGAAATGTTTCCCCTTTTGCATCTGAGCATCCAAGAAGGGACGGGAAAGGAGAAAGGGAAAGAGGGGAAGACAAAGAAAAATAAGGGAAGACGGGAAGAGAGCAAGGAAAGAAAAATAAGGAAAGAGGAGAAGAAGAAAGGAGAATGAAGAGGGAAGGAAAATGAAGAAAAGGGGAAGGAGGGAGGGAGATTATAATGAGAGGGAAGGAGGAGGGTCTGAGGGAAGTCCTGCCTTAGCACTTGGCCACCACAGGTGGCCCTGACACGGGTGATAGCAAGCTGACCACGCCCAGCCTAACCATGCCCCCCACAAGGTCAAAGACAATGAAACTGAGTTTGACACCCCTGCTCTAAGCAGAATCTGGTCTGACTTCCAGCTATTTCCCTTCCTCCTTCTCCTCCTTCCTTTTTTTCCTGATATGCTCCATGTGCCTTTAATACTAATAGCCCAGAATTTGGTCAATCGTTTCCTCAGTTTCTCCTGAAATTTTGTTTAATGCACTCTTTAAAGACAGAGGCTGCTTTGAGAGTACAGATGAAGCCTGTTTTTCCTTGCTGAAAGAACCAGGCAATCAAATCAAATCAGAACTTTTTTGCAAATAGCCTTATTCTTGATAACCTTACAGATTTTGATAATGCTAGATACTTACACTAGATTCTAGCAGACGTTTAACATTTTGGACTTTATTTCATAGCCTTTATAGATTTTAACACACAAGCCTGAATTATTTCAATTGGGAACTTTCAGAGGTCATGATTTTGAGAGGCAATAGTAGTATAAGTCTATTCATTGCAGAGTAAATCCCTCTTTTAAATCCTATATAGACCGTGGACTGTGATAGGAATCACACCAACACAGTGAACAAAGTCACTATTGTGAGAGGGGCAGCTAGATAAATCATTCAAATGAATAAATATGTCCTTCATTAGAGACATTTCATTTGTTAACTGAGTTATGGCACATTTTGAATGTACATACTGTAGGTGAAATAACTTAGCTCTCCCATTGCAGTCACTTTACCAGCAAGATCAAAGAATGATTCAAACATAAATCCCCTATCTCTTTGAAAGTGTATTAAAAAAACAGGAATTGTAATTTGTTTATTGTTCAGGGAACAATAGTTCGATTTCATTTAATCAATAAGCAATATCAAGTTATTATAAATTGAAGGAATTACATAGGAAGGCTAGTGGAAAGCTCAAAAATTATCTAGCTGTGTTCAGTTGGAAGACTGCAAATTGCACTATATAAACATAAACAATAGGTTTATGCAGACATAAACCTATTCAAATAAATTTTAAAAAGCAGCCCTAAGAGCTATAGACTTGGCTTATAGCTTTGTCAAATTAAGGTACCATTTTGGCCTGACACAACAGCTGCTGTCCTAATAGTAACCAGAATTTAAAAAATCTTTTCCCTCTGGAGCCTGAAATGAATCTCCTGTCTT
The DNA here is from genome assembly GCA_032467955.1 of Pseudoxenodon macrops. NCBI lineage: Eukaryota > Metazoa > Chordata > Lepidosauria > Squamata > Pseudoxenodontidae > Pseudoxenodon > Pseudoxenodon macrops. The sequence goes on along the minus strand of JANHFT010003714.1, from coordinate 383,425 downwards.
AGTCCCTGTCCTGGGTACCCTCCCCTTATGAAGTCCCCCTTCCTTTTTGCTTTTCAGCTTCCAAGATGTCATGGATGGAACCACCTCTATACCAGCTGGAAATTTCCTTTCATGTTTAATAAAAACAAAACAAAACATTCCCTCCCTCCCTCCCACAATTCCTTTATTTATTTATTTTTCCTTCTCCTAAAGTCATCCCATCACTGCTGCTTTTTGCTTATTCATGGGGACTTTGAGCACTACATGCACCAATAGGATCTAGCCCTGGCAGAGTGTCCCCAAATTCCATCAAGAGCAGAACCCCCAATTTATAATGTGTGAAATCTTCTCTCTACACAAGGCCACATTTTCCACAGCAGGGAGTCATTTGGAGTCCCATACAAAAGAGAGTGATCTAATTTAGCTCCCTTGCCCCTCCCACACTTTTTTTGCAGTTCCAGAAGTTTCAGAAACCATGCAGCCAAACTGCTAAGAAATTAAGATGAAACTGCCTAATAGTTTCTAGTACCATAGTGAAAATGGTGTTTGAGTTTTTATTTCACCTTAATATGTGCCCCAAAGGAGCACCTCTCAAAAAAAAAAAAACCAGACAAACAAAAACCACAACTATATGTACCACTTGGAAATCCTATTCTCACCCCCTTAGTGTTTTTGAAGTATAGGTAGTCCTCGACTTACAGCAGTTCATTTAGCGACCATTCAAAGTTACAACAACTCTGAAAAAGGTGACCCATGGCAGTTTTTCATACTTATGACCTTTGCAGCATCCCCATGATCATGTGACCAAAATTCAGACAACAGGTTCATATTTATGACTTGCTGTTTCCCAAGCTCATGTGATCACCTTTTGTGACTCTCTGACAAGCAAAGTCAATGGGGAAGCCAGATTCACTTGACAACTGGGTTACTAACTTATCAACTACCAACTTATCACTTAACAACTGTGGCAAGGAAAGTTATAAAATGAGGCAAAACTCACTTAACAAATGTTTCACTTAACAACAGAAATTTTGGCCTCAATTGTAGTTGTAAATCGAGGACTACTTTATAGTTCCTGTCACTGAAAGATTGCCCACTCAATCTTTGATAATTTTATTAACCCGATACTTATTATCCCACAGATAATTTTATGAGTGTGGTAATAATGAGAATTTAAGTAATAACATGCCAGATTCCCATACTTAAATAGCTTTACCTACCTTTCATTTTTCAAATGTTGAAAACATGCAAATACTGTAGCACTGTAATAGTAAAGAAGAGGGGTCTGTTTTCTGACATCTATGTCCTGTATACCTCCTGTAAATTTGGCCCATTGGTGAAGTACCTTGTAACAACTCCTAAAAATGCATGTTCAGCTTATCTCCATTCCAGATCCAGTCATTACAGCCTAGTTATAACTTCAAAATAGTGACAAGCGGTATCATTTAGGGATCTCTGCCTATAATTTAGGGATTTTAAGGAAGAGGGGGACACATGCAGGCTTTGCTTTACTCCTGAGGAATGGCAGCTATTTTCAATTCTGAGCTAAATGTGAACTCATGCCATTGGAGTCAGGCAAAAATTGCTTGCAAAAATTGTTATTTCAGATATGAGCTCATGTACTTTGGGTTCAGGAATTCAAAAATAATCAACCTCTGCTTGCAGTAGTCCTGCTCTTTAATCTGTCCACAGTTCTACTTCTGGATCATGTTAGATCCTAGCAGCTAAAATGTGGCAGATTGACCGACCTTTGGCTTTTAACGAGAGATGGGAACAAGCTGCTTTTCCTGGTTAAGAAAAGGGCCATACATTCATGCAAAAGTCCCATCATTGTTTAAACCCAGATCTGAAATTTCAGCTAGTTAATAACACAGACGCTGATAGACCTTTCAGCACACGTCACTTTCCCTTAGGGAACATCAAGCAAAGCTGGTGGCTCTGAACCAAAGTCTTCCTGGGAAAGAATGCTTATTAAACCTGTTTACCTCTGTAGAGGAGACATAAATATGAGGAGAAACGGCAACACCTCCACTCAGTTTTTCCAAACGCATCAGTGCAGGGTAATACTAAAGAACCGAATGTCAATTGCAGAGAGTGCCTGAAGACTGGATGTCCTAGAAGGGTTCTCCATCACCACCTTGTGCTTTTTCACCTCAACTTGCTGGCTCATCTTTTCTCTTGTGTCCTATCACTTGCTTCTGGCCACTGCAGGGGCAGGAGGGAAGCCTGTGAGGCATGGACAGAGGGCCTGATGGCCGAGCATGAACTCATTATCCCCTCTTCCCTTGTCTCCTCCCCCAAACAGCAAGGATGGGCCTCAATACTCGAACGTTTACTGTACTGTTGCAACAATGCATGGGTCTTTCTCTTCTCTTCCTCTCCTGCGGCTGTAACTGGAGGCGTTTTCACTGTGTGTCTGTGCCGTTCCGCTTTTCTGAAGTCTCTCTGGGACTTCCTGCCCTGACTTTCTTGCAGCATGAAAGCCACCTCTCCCCGCCATCTCTGCTTTTGCCACATGCACCTTGAAGTCTCCCACAGGGCTTTTTGCTGTATGTGTCAGCAGCTGCCAACCATCATGCACTTCCAATTGCACAGCACTGTGTGCTTCTTTCCAAGAGGTCAGCTTGCCCACGGGGTCCATGGCTTGATTTAGGGATCAAGCCTGATGATGTCAACAACAAAAATGAAAAGATACTTGGGGAATGCTGGTTTTGGTTGGTTTCTCCTCCCTCCCTCCCCAGAATAACAATTATTTCATGTTTCCAGTCATTTTTAAGGGTGAAAAAAAGGCATTCTTTCATTTTTTTCCCCCTTCAGTTCAACTTAACCTCTAGCCTATCCGCTGAAATGTTTAGCCCAATTGGGTAGCCTATCAACCATCTGTTGGGTTTGTTGGTGAGGCATATATAATAAGAACATACCGAAGCCACTCCCAAATGGAGACTGGCCTAGCTGAGCTTGCATATATGCAGGTAGGCAAATCAAGATGCCTCTGCAAAATAAATAGGGTGCTCTTCTCCTTCCCATTTTGCAAATGAAGAACTGAAGCATATCATTAATAACTGACAGATGCTTCTCTCTCCTTCTGCCCTCTGAGTTGTAGATCCAAATACATGCAGCTATTTTACTCCTTTTGTACTTAAAATTATCCCCTTCCTAAAATGTTCTCCACCATCCTCAACATGGTTGTATGATCCAAGGAACTGTCAGCAGATCTGAAAACAAAAAATATTAAGGAAACAAAACAATACTGTTTAGTTTAAATAAAATTAACACAAGCCATTTTGAGTTTAAGCAGAAAATCAAAATGGCTCCCCTTCCAGAAGTTAACAGTGGACGCTTCATACCAATCCTCTTGAAATGAACAATTTAATCATCAATATCCTAATTTACTTTGAAGATATCTGTACAGAAACTAGGATTAGATCACAGAGCAGATTATTTCTAACTTCACAATATGGAACATAAAATCTACCTGGTCAAGGCACTGAACTGAATTAAAGCAAATAAACCCTATTTGCTTTAATTCTGTTTAATACCAGATATTGTCAGAGGGAACTATTAAGGAATTATGAAGTTAGCAAGATACTTAAAATTCAATCCTGACATGAGTTTGGTCTCAAAATAATTTTCTTTGATTAATTTAAGGCTTGGACTAAAAGCCAATCATTTATTCATTTGTGCCATTGAGTCACAGTTGACTCTTTGTGACTCCTGGATAAGTCCCTGCAATTTTCCTGGCAAGATTTCATAAGTGGTTTGCCCTTGCCTCCTTCCTAGGCTGAGCATGTCTGGCTGGCCCAAGGTCACCCAGCCATTTTTGGGTCTAAGTCAGGAATAGCACCACACTCTTCCAGTTTCTAGCCTGATACATTAACCACTACATCAAACTGAGTCCCACGTAATTGAGTTGCTGGAATTCTTGCAATCTGTCACTTTCATCTTAGTACAACTGGCCCAAGATCACTCTGCTGGGTTGCATACCTAAGGCAGGATTAGAACTCACCATCTCTTGGTTTCTAGCCTGGTGCCTTAACTACTACCCTAAACTGGCTCTAAAGGCCAAAACAGTCATTCAAAATATAGTGCAAAGTAAGCTGAATGACTTTCCATTTCCTCAGATCCTTTGGCTAAAGCGGAGGGAATTTTAGCTTTGAGATCCAAAGCCTCTGTTGAATTCCAGCTTGAAGGTAATGTCTCTCCAGTTTACAGGATTGCACAACAATCTGCCTCTTATTGCCTCTCTGCAATAGCCCCCCTCCTGCACACATTCATACATAAAGACACAGCAACCAATTGAATACTTTTAGAATTATATGTTTTATTTATTCCCTTGTCTTCTCTCATCTCTCTCCCCACTCACTCTCTCTCTCTCTCTCTCTCTCACACACACACACACTCAGACACATATTTCTGTCCAAGATTAGGAAAGATAATTAAGGAACTTCCCAGCATCATGTTCCTTCTGCTCTATTATTTATCTTAGAAATTGCCTTTGGGAATCTGACCCCACATTTCTGCCATTACTGCATGCTTCCAAATTGCTTTAGTTTGGGAGTTTTGTTCTTCATTTGGTTTTGCTTGCAATTTGTTTCCTTTTCCTAATTTTGGAGGGCTTTGCCGTTCTCTTTTAGACTTCTCAGGTTGATTCTCCCCAACTCATCGTTTTGATAAAGGAGCTGGATCCTGGTCCCCAAGCATGATGTGGCAAGAAGACAGTCAAACGCATGAAATTGCCTAGGATTGCCTCAATCTTGCTCCTCCCCATTAAACATGCAACCCTATCAACATTTATGTATCTCCTCTTCATCACCAACCTTCTGGGCATTCATCAAATGGGCTAGTCCTATTCAAGGAGCATGAGAGAAGTCCCTCCTTCTCCACACCAAAATCCACCATAAATTATAAGACATTGACCTCCATGTTATATGCAAAGTACCCAGAGATATTTGCTCACAAAGCACTACAACCACAATGTCTTGAGATGCAAGCTGGCAGTCAAGTTCACCGGGATGGAGGTGGGGTGAAATTTTCCCAGTGCTTCCTTAAAAGAAGCAGCAGGTACATTTCTGTTGCTGAAACAAGCAAAAGAAAATCAGGGTCAACTCTTAGCGACCATTTGGTTAGATTTTTCACCATGTTTTGAAATGCTGGCATCCATTTTAGAACAAGATTCAGGTCAAAGGGAAGAAGCCAGCATGGAGGAAGTTAGACTAGCTTACAATAAGCCACCAAATACCATTTCCAATCCTTCAATCAGAACATGGACATTTCCTGAATGAGGTTAAATTCTTCATTTTCCATTCCCATTACTTTAGATTGAACTTATGTCTAATAACACCACCACCACATAGCACACATATACAAACACTGTTTTCTACAATTGCTAGATTGTCACTAAGCATAATATTTAGTTGCCCACATATTCCTCTCATTTCCTATGACTGTTTTTTTTTACCATTCATGTCTCATTCATTTAGGTTCTGCACCCATTTTTGTTTTATTCCTTTTGACCAATGAAGGTTCCTTTCTCCTCAGCTACATGTTAAGCAATTTGTCACAGGACCAATTCTGATTAACCCAAGACAAACTATGGGCAATAAAAAAGGAGGCACTGGACAAACACCAAGAATAGGCTGGATAGCAGTATGGTACTGAGAATCTGGCATGGCAGCATTAAATTAATGTCACACATGGCCCAGCTGCTGAGCTTACCTTAGTAATTTCAGCTTCTGCTCATAATAATCCTTGGAAAGTAGATAACCATAGAGCTTTCAAGTATTCTTTCAGCTGCTGGCATCTTAGTAAAACATTTTTCACACATGTTGACACAATATTTATATTGGCTTAATAGTTATTCCTTATCCCAAGGGAATTGCAATGTTTTTAATGGGGAAGGGAAGGCAATTCTAGCAAATTTCTAGTCCCATCACTAAAGGACAGTCCCACAGGATTGTATCAGAGAAGTCACAATTACAATGATGCAGATTTAACACACATTTGTAGTGTCAACTTGCCTTCAGAGCAGAGAACCCCTTTACTAGGATATTTGTCACAGAGTGGAGAAACACTGATAACACTTGGTCAGCGCTGCCTTATGTCCAGTGGCTGGAATGAGGCAGAAATTATATTTAGGATTAATGGTTCCTATCCCATCTCTTCAGCCTTCTCCTAGATCAAGCTGAGATGGCAAAGGATGACAATTAGCAAGATCCACAAATGTGGCCTGGCATTGGGCAGCTCTAAGTCAACTTTTCATTGACTCTCTTTTCCTTCCTTTTGGCCTTCTCTGCAGATCCGCGTAGTGAAAGCGTTCCGTAGTTCACTCTATGAAGGGCTGGAGAAGCCAGACACCAAGACCTCCATCCATAATTTCATGACAACGCCTGAGTTCTTGATCAACGACTACATCCACAACATTCCTCTCATTGATGATACAGACGTGGAGGAGAGCGAGGGTCCCCTAAGACAACACTTCAGGGCCAGTCCCCCACCATCTCCCAACAAGAACAACAATGCCATTGACAGTGGCATCTACCTTAGCACCGATGTCAGCAAGACACCTACCTCCTCATGCAGCCCAGTTAGCCCACTCCACAGCATGGAAACCTCCCTCTAACACAACCCTACCATGCAACCAGTTGAATTGACTTTGTTCACAACAAGAGGTGTCCAGTTCCTCCTGGGAGGTAGGCTAGCTAAGGAAGGATGGAAAGCCGACAGGAGATGACACTTCACCTCTTGACTCAGTGGAGTGGAAAAGGACAAGGTTTTCTGCCATTGGATGGCTCAGGCAACCAGAGACATGCTGACTTGATGCAAGGAAAGCAAATCGTAGAGGGGGGAGAAAAGTTTTCTTCAATCACTCGAGAGGTTTGGGCTGAGTCCCAGAGAGTGTACAGGAAAACCACCCATTTCTCTAATCTGTTCTTTGGGTATTTTTGGACACAACCACACTCACCAAACCCCACAATGATCCTGCAATTGGGGGGTTGCTTTGATTTTTCTTGTGGGACCTCTTTTTTCTCCTTCCCCCCCCCCCAAATGTTTAAAAAAGAAACTATATTTGCACCAGAAAAAGGAAGAAAAACAAAACAAAAAGAGGAATAATCTAGACAACTATTATCCTAAAATATATATATATATATATATGATACCAACCGACAGATGTATTAACGGATTTTCTGACCATAACGCATGCCTGTTATCAAACTCTCCTTTCTTCTTCCCCCTCCCCCAATGGAATTTCAGTCTGGGG
>JANHFT010003714.1:323770-340740 GCA_032467955.1 Pseudoxenodon macrops | reverse complement strand
TATTATTGGCTGTTCACCGCCCTGAGTCCTTCGAGAGAAGGGCGGTATATAAATTTAAATAATAAATAAATAAATAATAAATAAATAAATTGGGGCCAGTATTTTTTTTTTTGTTAAACAAGGCAGTTGTTAAGTGAGGCAAGTCTGATTTTATGGCCTTTTTGACACGGTTGTTAAACAAATCACTGTGCAAATCACAGTTGTTAAGTGAACCGTGTGGTGGTTAAGCAACTCCAGCTCCCCCATTGACTTTGCTTGCCAGAAAGCCAGTTGGGAAGGTTGCAAAAGGGGATCGCGTGACCCCAGGACTATGCAACCATCGTAAATATGTGCCAGGTACCAAGCACCCAAATCTTGATCATGTGACTGTAGGGATCCTACAATGGTCGTTAAGTGCAAGGACCAGTCACAAGTCTCTCTTTTCATGCCATTGTAATTTCAAGTGGTTGCTGAATGGGTGGTTGTAAGTCGAGGACTACCTGAGGTTTAGGCAAGAGAAAGAGCTTATTGCCTGACCAAAATGATTTGTGGAGAAATTGACTTTGGTATTGCCATCCTTGAAGGTGCTCTGGTTCACATTTTTCTGATTTCTATTTCAAGTCGCTTCTTGCGATCACTCAAGACAGACTTTGCGGGTGGGGGATGAGGTCGTTTGATGCGAGGATATTGATCTTTTACCTCTCTGGCAGGCCTATTGATCCTCCAGCAGCTTCACAGTCCCATGAATCAGGTTTATAGATTTCATTATTAGGACTATTGGTCATCTGGGAGATCAAGAGTCCTGTCAGAAGAGGCATTAGTACAGAGAGAGAGAAAGTGGGGATCGGTGGCTAAATAAATAAAGCCAATTTAAGGTTTGAATCCCCAATTCATTCCAGGTGTACGTTCAGCTTTCCCACAGGTAGGTGATGCTGGGTGGACGAGGAAAGGACCATAGAGTCAACTATGAACTGCCACTCTGAAAGATGCCCACATTGCACAAGTATATGAGCACGGCTGCACTGCCCGGCATTGTTGCTCAGACGTGGTAAAGGTTGAGTTCTAAACACAGTGCAGGTTATGTCAATATAATTGCCCCACAACAGGGAGACAGACAGGATGAAAGCACATTAACATGGCTGTGAGGAAGAACTCCTGGCACGGAGCCTTTACTCCCTCGTGTTATATTTGCTCACCACAATGGTAAGCTTGTTCATTGATTCAGAATCATCCTTCTGCCCCACTTTTTTTTTTTATAATTTTAAAAATAATCAAAAATGGTAGAATATATATACCGGCACAACATGAGGAAGAAATGGGAAGGGGGTTTGGTACAAATATCAGTGAATGATCCTCCTCCAGCCTTGTGATCTTAAGGATTGCAAAGTATCAGTGCCACATTGCAAGAGTGCATGTCCCTCTTGGATTGCTGCAGCTTTTGCGGCTTGGGGGAGGACACACCGAGATCTGAAAGCATTTAATAAACTCCTCCAGCGCACTTATCACAGTCACAGGCACCTGGAAGTAAGCTTAGAAAGTCCCAGACTCCAAAGCTATAATTGCCTCCTCCGCTACTGCAACTCTGATGCTCTCGTCACCCTCAGGTTCTCACCATCTCTCAGAAAAAGCCCTGGGATCCCTCATGTTCTTTTCTGAAACTACTCAAGATCAATACAGTACCTCTTCTTGGGAAATGTTAGGGCACGGCTTCATTGCCTTGAGATCAGTGGGTAAGTGACCAAGACCTCCCCAAAAGTCAGCCCCACCTGATCCTGTACAAAGCAAGATGAAAAAGACAACATCAGCCTTTCATCTACTGTTGAAACTTCCTTTCTCAGGTCTCTTCATACCACTACCTTTATTGTGAGGTTCCCCCAGTCTGAAGCTTCTCTTCCACTGAGAGCACTGAAGCAATGCAGTGATAGTTATGTCCAGTCTTCAAACTTATGTAGACTGCAGCATCCCCCGTCCCATGATCGCCATTTGCGACCTTCTTTGCCAACGTCTTGCAAGCAGAGTCAATAGCAAAGTTGGCAGGAGGTCACAAACATGACATCTTTGCTTAAGTAACTCATGGAGGTTCACTTAACAACAACAGATGGAAGCGCTGGAATTTCTGCTGCTAAGTGATGTGGTCTTGCATTTTACAATGTGATCTCAGAAGTGTGACTCCCTGCACCAAACTTTAGTTAATGTTGTTAAATTTATATGCTGCCCATCTCACTCTCACAAAATCATAAAAAGATATTAAAACGACAAGAAACAAAAAAGCAAGATGAGTTTGGTGTTAATCTTCTCAGTAAATCCACCAACCAACCTCCAATGTTGAGTACCCCTCTCAAGATCCCAGGCTAACTGGCAGAGCCAGGTTTTAATGCCCTTCTGGAAGGCCAAATGGGCAGGGCAGACCTCATCTCAGGCTTAGAGATATTCCATAGAATAGGGGTCATGTCAGAAAAGGCTCTCCTTCTACACCCCATCAGCCAAAACTATTTGACAGCATCTGCAATATGCCCTTTCTGCTGGACTGAGTGGAGAAGGTCAATACTATTGGGCCAAAACCATTTATGACTTCTGGGTTGTCCTCATCCTCCTCATTGCCTCCTGATGGTTTCCAAAATACTCTTTTGGTAGGATTCCCATTCCTGAAGGAAAAGATTGACCTTAGACAAGTTCTTCCATTGATTCTCTCTTGGCTGGACAAACTTGATGATAAACATGACTTAAATAATTATTAATAGAGAAAATCACCCACTCATCATAGGAAGGGAAACTCCATTTTTGTTTTAACTTTTCCTACAAGATGAAAATGGGTATGTTGCCAAGGTGATTAGAACTGTAAGAGGAGGCTATGCCTCTCTTTATGTGTGCATTGTGCTTTCATAAACTATTTTGGGAGATTTGCTTTGTCTATTCATTTACTGTGACTCACAAATAACACTCCTACCCTAGTTGGAGGGAAGATGGGATTCTCCGTGACAGAAATCAGGTTGTCGATGCCTGTGTTCTGATAGCCGGTGGACGAAAGTAGAAAACATAAAGTTAAAAGCATTGCTTTTCGTGCACAGACACATACAGCTCTATCTTTAGGAAATCTGAAAAGATATTTTGCTTCTGTTCAAATTCCCATGAATTTATAATTTGGGCTTTAATTTGCTTGCCTTCATCTTCTTTTGTTTCTTTTTTACATTTTCTGTGCCTGTAATTTTAAATTAATATAAATTAACTATCTAAAACTGATTTATGGGGAAACTAGCAACAGGAGGAAGAATGAAGATGGCAACCTGACTATTGCAATGATCAAGGTCTTGAAGCAGTAGCAAAGGTGTTTTAAAATAAAGTATCGGACAGCTAGTAAAGAAAGTTATACTTGAGAGAATACCATCAAGTACAGGTAGTCCTCAAATTATGAGCACAATTGAGCCCAAAATGTATGTTGTTAAGTCAGAAATTTAAGCGAGTTTGTTCCATTTGACAACTTTTCTTACATTTGTTAAGTGAATCACTGCAGTTCTTAAATTAGTAACATGGTTGTTAAGTGAATCTGGTTTCCCCATTGACTTTGCTTGTCAGAAGGTCGCAAAAGGGGATCACACACCTCCGGGACACTTGCAACCTCCAAAACCAAGCACATTCCAGACTATTGAATGCATCTTACTATCTTACTCTCCCCTTTTTTATATCTGTAAAATAATATAATATCTTCCAGAATAAACCAAACTGAGCAACAGCCTGGTTTCTTCACTGCTGGGTTTTACACTGAAATTGCATTTAAACCTCTCACGGGAAATTGCCACCCGTTAAGTCCAGTTGATCGTGAACCAGTGAAGCCTCTTCCAAGGAACTCCCTTCTTGTTAAGCCCCCTCCCGCATCTTTGCCGAAAGGCTGAGTTGAACCCCCACCCCGATCTGTGATCCTGAGCATCCAAGGGGGCACCAGGTTGGGGGGCGTCGCTGTAGCCTCCCATCCTGCAAAGCGTTTTTACTCTGCATTTGGAGTTAAGCCCGTTTTTGTTTTTTTCTGAATTAAGCCACCCGGCGCTGGCCTTGGTGACCCGGTTCTGATGCGGGCGAAGAACCGCTTTCGCCTCCGATCGCTCAAAGATCTCGCGCTGAGGCCGCCGCCGAAATTCCACCCTCCCCTCCCGGCCGACCCCGCCAGTCAAAGGCACCGCCTTGAAAACGTTTCCGGCTCCAGAGTCGTCCCCCCATCGTGCGCGCGCACGGGAACCCTCCGCCTCCCGCGCGGAAGCCCCGTCCAATCAGGAGCCCGTTGGGCGGGGCTCCCGGCTGTACACAGCCACCACGTGCAGCTGGGGTGGGGACTGGCAGCCGCCGAGCATCCGAGGAGGCAGAGTCAGCTGCGGGTAGCAGCAGCAGCAACAGCAGCAGCAACGGCGGCGTCGGGAACCTTGGCTCGAGGTTCTTGGAGCAAGGAGTGGGTGGCCGCCGGGAGGATCTGGGCGATCCCCTTCATTTGCCCCGTGGCCCATTCTTTCCTCCTCTGCTCTCTTTTCTTCGAGGGTGGGATGGGGGGATCTTAACAAAAATAAAAACGTCGCTCCCGTCGTTGCAAAGTTAGATGCACCGGTAGAAGTTAGTCCCTAGCAATCCAGCCAGCCAGCCATCTATCTACCTTGCTGGAGGAGTCCATCCTCTCGCTGCAGATGGAGGCGACCGAGTACTTTGTCGCTCCTGCTGCTGAGACTGCAGCAACGGCGGTTCTCTTTTTTTCCTGGTGACGGAAGCAAAGAAACGGACTGAATCGGGGCTGTGGGGTGGGTGGGTGGAGTAACCGTTGCGATTCAGAGGAAATCGGCCGCGCTGGTTGGATCAAACAGCATCACCGACCGGAGCAAAACACACTCGGGATGCACAAGGTTGGTTAGCTGCCCTGGGGATCATCTTGCGGAGATTTCTCCTTGCTCTCGCTCCCCTTCTTCCGGAAAACTCGGCACTTGCTGCGGGATCCGAAGAAACGGCTCCGAGGGCGTCTCTACGGCTGAAGTTGCGGGCAGGCGTGTTTCTGATCTGCGGTTGCCACCATCCAACGCGACGAAACGCACTGCAGGGCGTTGGGGGTGGTGGAAAAAAAAAAAGCAAGAAAACCGGGTAAGAGAAACGCTTGCACACGTTTCAGACAGCGGGATCCTATTTTTAGATACACTATAAAGTTTTATTCCAGTTATGCCCCTCCTTGAAAAAAACAGTTCCCGTGTAAGAAGTAAGGATGATTTCTGGGCAGGCGCAGAGGTCCTTCTCCCGCCCCACTGATCGTGAGCCGTCGTGCGTGGTGGGAGTTCATCTCCCAGGCAAAAGCTTCGTTTTATAGCACGTGCGGCGTGCCAGTCTTTGAGCCAGGCAGCCTTCCCCACGAAACTAGCATCCAGGGTGGCAGAGCAAAAGAGCTGGAGAGAAACGTCGTATCCTGAACGTCTATGCTCATTTTCCTGAGGATATTTATGAATTGCATTAGCTTACATCAGCCTTATAGATGAGGCCATCATTGTTCCCAGAGATCTACTTGGGGCAGAGACTGATGCGGAATAAGGGACTTTGTCTGAGGCCTCTAGATAAGCATTTATTGGAGAAAAGCAAGCCTCAAAACAGACTTCTTGATTGACCGTTTATACTGAGAGCAAAAATATTATTAGATCTGGGTACTGTCCATTCAGTACCTTTATTACCATTCTCCCCAAATGGTAGTAATGAATTACTGACAACTAGTCCTGCTATCACTTTCATTATGGAGGCTTCTAGCAGTTAGAAAGGAGTACGGGTGGGGGAGTTTGTGGACATGAAAGAAACATACCCTAATTCTCCCTGTAGTTAATATGAGGGAACAGTCTTCAAGAAAGTTTATTCTCCACAGGGGCTGGCACAGGAGAGGGTCTCCACTTTGTCATCTTTAATGGCTTCTCAGCTCTTTTAAGGCACATGGGGAAAAAATCAGCAATAGAAACCTAAGCTTGTGTTTCATTTTGCTGTGGGATGACTGCATGGCCTATGGGGAGCTGCACAGTTTGAGTTCTGTGAACTTGACAACACAACCCACTTCATAAGGCAATAAAACACTTGACACATTAAAAGCTCTACCAAACTGATAAATGGCCATTGCTTTCAAATTCTCCTGGGTAAATCAAGTTAACTTTCTAAAACAGAGAGCAACCCATTTGAAAAAAGATTCTGAATTCTGCTTTCTAAACCTTAAAGAATTAGGAGTAAACTGCTTGATTAGCCTATTCATTTTCACTGCATAAAGATAACACAATAAGCACCTATGTTGTATAGCATTGGCTCCTGGAATGTAGCAAGCCATGGCCTACTTAACCATGAATTATTAAACCATGCTTAAATCAAAACCAAAGCAAACACAAAGCAATATAATTGCATGATCTCAGCCTGTATTTCTGTTCTGCTTTGTTCCACTGGTTAAGGCAAAAATAGAGTCAAATCATAGAGTTGAGGGGAGCTCTAATCATTAATCAGCCTACATACCTTCCTCTCTTATTCCTTTCATGTTCCCAGATCTTGGGCTTAGTGGGTTGTCCATGCATCATTTTGTTTTACTAAATCAAGACTTGTCATAGATTAAATAGATTCAGTGTGTGATGGAAGCATTGCCTATTGCTCTTTAGGTGTAAATGGGGATTTCAGCCTATGTAGCTACAGCTTGCTCAGCTTAACCAGATCTGGCAATCTTTAGCAAAAAGCTTGACACTTAATGTCAGTTTTTATGTTATTAAAAAACTTTCCTCCTGAAAGCATAGGGATAAAACAGGTTGCTGATTGGTTGGTGTCCCAATATTATGACTTAAGGATTATGAAATCTGTAATTAAATCTTAAGTGCTTCTGCTTGTTCGTAGATTTGTAACTGGATATAGAGGATTGCTTATAAAATATACCAACAGTGAAATAGTTTTCAGGGATATATCACATGTATAAGCAAGGCCACACTTTCTCTGCTTCCTCTTTACAACTGTAAGTTGAGAGGTTGGCCCATTTCCTGGGATGTGTTATATGTCAGTTCTTGGCATTAATCTGCACACATGCAAGCTCCTCAACACTTTGTACAAGGCTGTAACCTCTACTTAGAGCACAAACCATGATACAAGTGGTCTTAATACTGGTTCACCATCACAGTAGAACCAAGTCCTGGCCTCTCTTGTTCTGCCTCCCCAGGGGTACAGCTTTTGGGAAAACAAGGGGCCTTTCAGTGTGAGGAGGGGAGAGATGACAATAGGAGTTATTTCAACGTTCTACTTTGCTGGCAGGATTACTCCTAACCCCAGTACTGAATATACTGAGTTTCCAGTGGATGTTCTTGAAAAAGTGGCATAAAGTTGTGAGAAGTTGCATTTTACCGGTATTCTGGCTGTGGTCACAAACATGCTTAATCAGTGTAAGGAAAGTATGGAATATCTTCTTATTAGTCCTAAGCTTGCTCATTTTTAGCAAATGTGCTGTGCAGATCCTGTCCATCCCACCCCCGCAGTTCATTCATGGATCAGTGAGTTGTGGGAACTCCATAAATACCGTAAGTTAATTTTCTGGGACAGCACTCAACAAGTCAGATTCTGGCCCATATAACTCAATTATATATCCTCTGATTTTAGATGGGAAATTGTTCCCAGCTTTATTTGATATTCCAGAGGTTACACTTGGGAACCTTTTGAATGCAACGCAGATGTTCTGTCACTGAGCTACGGCACTCAACAAACTCCCTTTTCCTGCTTCCCTTGCTATAGCCTCAGTCACGGCCCATTCCTTGTGGATCAAAGATGTTTCTGACTGGCAGGCTGAGGCTGGCCTCCCCTTTCTCTATGAATGAAATGGCCTTGGAGAGGCTGCTGTGGGGGGCTCTCTTCCTGCTACCCTCCAGTTCTTGGCAATTGCAGCTGCCTTCCCTTTGGTTGCCAGGAAGTCTCTCGTCAGTATCTGGCCAGGATGGAGGGGGACAGCAAGGTGCCAGGAAGGGAACACGCACTTCCCGTATTTCCCTTACCCAGCTGCTTGCTCTCTTGCTCTCCCTCTTGGTCCCCACTCCCCCTCTATCCCTTTGCTTTTCCTCTGCAGGTTTGTCCAGGGATAGCTTTCAAAGCCACCATAGCAACACCCTGTCCTCTGGAGTCCTGAGGCTTCCCTCACTGCTCGCTTGCTCTGTCTCACTGCCTGCGGTGGTCCTTCGTTTTCCATTCCACCCCCCACCCGTAGGCTTATGTGGATGCCTTCTGATCACAGAGCCACTTGGCCTCTGCTCCAGCACATCCTCTCCAGGGGAGTTGGATAGATCGGGTTTGGAGACATCAAAGGAGGAACTTCTTCAGGCTGGCCATAAATGTGGTGGCTCCGCTCCGCCTGCCAAGCTGAGGCGGTAAACTCAAAAAGAGCAGCAGCAGCAGCACAAAGGTTATTTCAGATAAACAAGATAAACACTCTGGATTTACGGAGGTGAAGTTTCATCCGGTAGCCTTTATAGCGGCCGATCTTTGCTAAGCCTCTGCTAATCAGGGATACCGAGAGCAGAGCAGAGCAGAGCAGCATCTGAATACGGCTAATTGTTTTGGGACAATTCTTTCATCAGACTTTTTCTTTTCCAGACCTTCTCCGGGAAATCCCAGCCTTCTTCGATGCCCTCGTCATTCTTTGGAAAGGCTGCAGCTCCTTCTTTTTCCTGCCAATAGAACGAAAGATGACTTCTGCTCACAAGGTCGTGCTCTGGGATGCCCCTTTCTTTTTTTTCTAGCAAAAACTGGATGGAGGACAAGACCGTCTACACTGGCAGCACAATGTAGACATTTCTCTGGAGCAAGAACTTGGGATCTTCCAGTCCCCTGGTTTGGAGCATTCTCCTGCCTTCGGGCAGAACCATCCCCTACGTGTGTGCATTCATTCATTCTCTCTCTCTCTTTCTTTCTTTCTCTCTCTCTCTCAAACACACACACACCCTTTTCAAGCACTGGAGGAGGGGAAACAAGTTAAGTGGCAAGTACGACTTCTCCTCTTGATGCATTTCTGTGAGTGGGAAAATTCAGACACTACCCAGAAATTCTGCCAAGGTTGACCCAAGTCTTTGGACCAAGACACTTCTGGCCACCTAAACTGTGGCGTACAGCCTTATGGAAGACCTGGGCAAGTCGACGCTGTGGCTGCAGGCCGAGTTGGCCTCTCCTTCTCCGTGCTTGCATATCCTTGATTGCCGCAGCCGGGACCTATACGATTCATCCCATGTGGAGCGGGCCCTGAGCGTGGCCCTCCCAGGACTTCTTCTGCGCCGCCTTCGGAAGGGGAGCCTGGCGGTCCGGTCCTTGCTGCCTGGGCCCCCTCAGGGCCTCTGTGAGAACATGGTTTTGCTGTACGATGAGGGGACAATCCAGCTCTCACGGCCAGACAACCGGGAGGAAGAAGAAGAATCAGTGCTGCTTACACTGTTGCAGAAACTCCGAGAGGAAGGCTGCCTGGCCTACTACCTGCAGGGTAGGTGTGCAGAAAAAAATCTGTCTGTGTGGGCGAAAGAAATAACTGACCAATGCTAGCTTCTATATTGATTCTTGACTGGTGCAGCAGAGTAAAGATGGAGCTGGGCCAAAATTGTAGTTGCTGGAATGCTCCCTTCTGAGGTGTAAAAATCCACCGATAAATTGGGGGATGAGGAACACAACAGGTTTCCTTTTATCCTACTTATTTGTTGTCCTTCCCTGCCCTACTAGTGTGTACTTCCTCACCTTTCAACCATTCAAATGGGTGAGATTCCAGTGTGCCACAAAGGAAGCAGGTGACAAATGCATTGGTTTGAATTAATGCGAACTTAATTTATTTTACTTATTAATATAAAACATTGATATAGCCGCCCGTCTTGTAACCAACTCTGGGCTGCTCCCAATCAAGAGTTCAAAGCACAAAAACCATATTATAAAACCTAAATGCATTAAAAACAACCAAAACTTGGCACCAACGGAGACTTCTGATGTGCAGTCACTTCATCTTATTCCAGCACCTGGAAGTAAAATCAGGTCTTCCAAGTTGTAGCATGTGGCAAGATGGGCGACAAATACATTTTACAAATAAATAAATATGTGGACAGAGGCTTATCAAACTTCAGGACACAAATTATTTGATAGGGCAAGGGTGGCACAAAATGGCACACACTTCTTAACTCCCATCAGATGGCAATATTTACAGGAAGGGACTAGGAACATGCCCACCTTAGCTGACTTGAATTACATCTCCCTTTTTGGCACAGTTAGAACCGTCTATTTAGCAATCTCATCCCATGTCGTGGTGACCAGCCAGCTACATCTGGGAGTTCATGACTAAGATCAAGGACACAGTGCCATTCTCACATTCATGCACAAGTATGTTGTTGGAAGTGATATGTAGCCATCAGGATTAGTAGCCTCTGAGGGAGCTAATGTTTATTATTCTTCAATTGCCTTTCAAAAGTAGTAGGGTTGGTGGCTTTCTTGTAGTAAGGAATTTCAGGTAATAATTACTGTATTTTTCGGACTATAAGACGCACTGGTGTATAAGACGCACCAAACTTTCAAAGAGGTAAATAAGAAAAAAAAGGTTTTTGTCCTCCCTGGCAGGAGCACCCCATTTTCCCCCAAAACAGGTCTGTTTTTCAGCCGTTTTTGCAAAAAACGGAGTGTGCAGAGGGTTTGGGAGGCCTGCAGACTGCTTCTGTGGGCTAGGGGAAGTAAAAAATGACCCTGTTTTTGCGAAAAATGGCCCATTTTTTGCAAAAAGGGGAAGATTTTGCCTTCCCCCAGCCCACAGAAACATTCTGCAAGCCTCCCAAACCTTCTGTACACCCCGTTTTTGAGAAAAACGGATCTATTTTTCGCAAAAATGGGATGCAGGGACAGGGCTTCAGGAGGCTAAGATTGCTGTATTCAGTGTATAAGACGCACCAACATTTGCACCCTCTGTTAGGGGGGAAAAGATGTGTCTTATACTCCGAAAAATACGGTAAGTTCTGAATGAAGGTCTCATTATTACCGTATTTTTTGGAGTCTAAGATGCTCCAAAGTATAAGACACACCTACCCTTGATGGGGAGGAAAACACGAAAAAAAACCTCTCTCTACCTCTGCCTCCTTGCAATTTGCCTCCTTGCAGCAAATAGCAAATAACCTGTTTCAGTTTCACTTTCAGTTTCAGCATAGCCTGTTCAACATAAGGGGGCGAAATCTACCTCTGCCTGCCTGCAGCCTGAATCAGCCGATGGTAGGGAGGCAGATAGACAATCACCTGCTTGTGCTAATCAGTCTGTGCAGAAGCTGAAACTGAAACAGGCTATTTGCTGTTTGTTGCAAGGAGGTAAATTGCTGGGAGGCAGAGGCCAAAGGGTGGGGGGCAGCTGGGTGGGGCTACATTCAGTGTATAAGATGAACCCAAATTTTCACCCTCTTTTAGGGGAGAAAAATGTGTCTTATACTCTGAAAAATATGGTATTTCTTCTGAATTTTTCATTGTACATCGAAGGTGGAAATAACTTTTATGTACCCGTAGTTCCATTACATTCCCCATTATTTACTTTTTTTTAAAGCTAGAAAACGCTAGCCATTGTAACTTTTCAAACTCAACAATACCTTTTTTAAGATATGATAACCAGATTCATGCACTGGGTTCCAAGCATACTCACATAATTTGCTTATAAAGACAATACAACTAGTCCTTGACTTGCAACCACTCATTTAGTGACCGTTGCAAGTTACAACAGCATTGAAAGAAGTGGCTTACGACCATTTTTCACATGACCATTTCAGCACCCACATGATCAAACTTTGAGTGCTTGGCAACTGGCATGTACTTATGACAGATGCACTATCCTGGGGTCAGGTGATCACCATTTCTAACTTTCCCAGCTGGATTCCAACAAGCAAAATCAATGGGAGAAGCCAGATTCGCTTAACAACCAAATGATTCACTTAATAACTGCAGTGGTTTGCTTAACAACTGTGACAAAAAAGGTCATAAAATGAAGCACAACTCACTTAACAACTGCCTTGCTTAGCAACAAAAATGTTGGGCTGACTTGTGGTCGTAAAGTTGAGAATGACTTGTATTGGCATTTTAGCTTGGCCACTTGTATAATGACCTGTATTCTGAAATTTGTATTTTTCACAATAGTTTGATCTATAGATTATTATAATGATGGGTCATGAAAAAAAAATTAATGACTTCCCCAAAATCCCTTTCCTAGCCAGCTGCTACTAAATTAGACACTATCAAGTTATATGCCTGAACAGATAGTCTCCAAACTTATGACTATAACTGAGCTTGGAATTACAGTGGTAAGTCATACTGGTCATTAAGCAAGTCATCATGTGACTGTGCCCAATGTTGCTATCTTTTTTGCGGTGGTCATTAAGTGAACCTATTATCCGCAATGGGTGTTATTTTGTAGGCAATCGGAAGTAAACACCAGTTTCTGGAAAAAACTTTTAAATCATGGTCATGTGACTGCGGATTTGCAAGTACCCAAAAGGTGATCACAAGGGGGAGGCCAGCCACTGGAACTTGAAATCCAGGTTATAAGACAGACCCCCTTTTGAGGGGGGAGGGGCTCTGTCATAACTTCAAACTGACATGAGTCAAGGACAATCTCTATATGTACATGATTTTCATGTCAAGCTAAATCATTTGGCTGTCTTCATAGTTGGCCATATCACTGCCCACTGCTAGGAGGATAAAAGACATTTCTCCCATCGGAATCTTTGTACTTACATCCCTTCACATTGTAAAGAAGTAGTCATATTTCTAGCCTAGGACTTCTAACTTTGCTTCAAAGGGTTCTGTCAAAAAGGTTTGAACATCCAATTAAACAGTGGCCACTCTGGTTGGACAGCACTGCTGTCCAGAATTGCAATGGAGAAGGATCTAGTTATTGAATTCAATCGTAGGTCTGAGGTCTACCTCAGGAGGGGCAATGACTCTCTAGAGCAGGGGTGTCAAACTCGATTTCATTGAGGGCCGCATCAGGGTTATTTGACTTTGGCGGGCCAGGGTGGGCATGGCCAGCTCGACGTCACTCGTGCCGGGGGTGCCTGTGCTGGCCCGAACGCTCTGCCAATGAAAATGGGCTCCAGAGCACAGTTTCCGGCTGCGACAGCCTCCTGAAACCCTCCTGCGGCCCTCCCGAGCTCCATTTTTACTGTCAGAGGCACGATGGGCCGGTCCTTCCCTGTTTCCAGGGCAGCCCCATGGGCCAGTTCTAAGCACCCCACAGGCCAGATCTGTCTGGCCCCTAGGCCTTGAGTTTAACATTCTTGCTGTAGAGCGTCAGGCAAGAATCTTCTCTGGCCCACTTCCTTGCCATTGTTTGCAAGGCCCGCTTCCATTTTTTAATGGAGAATATTTGAATGCTGTGTGTGATGCTTTCTACATTTGATCCTCTGTGACTCTCCAAATGTAGAAGGGGGAGCCAAACTGAAAGAAAAGTGCTGGGAGCGGATCGATTCGTTTTTATCCAGTTTTGCAACTCTTGACGTCCTCCTCAAGTATAGAAATATGGCAAGTTAAGCCACCCATTGAATAGAAAAACTCCCTCAAATCCATGTCATCTTCACGTCCACATAGGTTTCTTGGGAACAAAATGGATTTTTTTTTGCTATTGCCATATTATAGAATCTTATTTTGATTCTTAGCTTTTGCAAGTGACAATCAGTGAGGGATTGATATAGGATCAGTCGCTTAGCAACCGTTCAAAGTTACGACGAGTCTCCACAAGGGACTCACAATCCAGTTTTAAAGTTCCAACGTTGCCCACCACCATGGTCACATGACCACATTTTGGGCACTTGGCAACTGGCCTGTATTTATAGCCATTTGGAGTGCCTGAGTTACATGACTGCAACTTGCCACATTTTTGCTGGAAATCAGCATTTATTTACGTCTTCTGGCAAAAACTGGCCCGTGACAAAAAAAATAGGTTTGGTTAACGTCCACAGTGTTCACTTTACATTTGCTTAATGACTGCTGCAAGAAAGGTCATAAAAACGGAACTGGTCATTTGGTGATCCACTTTACATCCATCACAGTTTATGATCGTAATTGCCAGGTTTAATTATTGTTGTATGACAAGGACTACTGCAATGGATGGCCTCTTTTTGTTAAAGATCTGGATGATTGATGGACTTAGCAGGGGAGAGCCTGTCACATGGGACCTTGGGTAGCAATTTCACCTGCTGGTTATTATTTATTGTTGTTTTATCTTGGATTGCTTCTTTTTTTTTTAAAAGGTGTCGCAAGTTGCATTGTTCAGGTTGGGCAGCAATATAAATTCTTCTTTAAATAATCTTTCACCGTGATGAAATCCCATCTGCAGAGGTGCCAATATTCTGAAACTATTTCCCTCTGTCCCTCTGTACATTACGCCAAATTCATGAGGTTTCTGTAGAACTATCTATTTGGCCAGCTAGGTGTTTTCTGTGTAAATGTTGGATTAGTGTTTTTATTTCTGCTTTTGTTTTTCTTCTCCAATCTCCCCTTCCTTATTGCTGTCTATATTTTGATAACCTTTTTAATTCAATAGGTTTTTTTTATGTATTTATATTTTTCCAACTACTTTGAGGTGCTTTTTGCATAGAATTTATGAAACAATGTAATAATCTATAAAAGCAAAAAGCTACAAAAACAGAATTTATTCCAGCATGAAAATATGATATAAAAATATAGCAAGAAGTAGGCCTTGACTTACAGTCATTGGTTTAGTGGCAGTTCAAAGTTACAAAGGCACTGAAAAAAGTGACTTATGACCATTTTTTACACTTAACAACCGTTGCAGCATCCCAGTGGTCACATGATCAAAATATGGCTGCTTAGCCACTAGCCCGTATTTATGACAGTTGCATTTCCTGGGTTCCTTTTGCAACCTTCTGACAAGCAAAGTCAATGGGGAAGCCAGATTAATTTAACAACCGTGTTACAAACTAAACAACTTCAGTGATTCACGTAACAACTCTTAACAAGAAAAGGCAAATAGGGCAAAACTCATTTAACAGCTGTCTTGTTTAGCCACAGAAATTTTGGGCTCAATTGTGGTGAAATTGAATGATTTATACAGCTTACTACCTTGGATAAGGATAAATCTTCCAAATGACTTTTGGGATGGGTAGGAAACAAGGTATGCCACATTTGGGGAGTTTTGATGCTATCCTATAACCTGCTGCCTATAATACTGATTACTTTTCTTTCTTTGGATCTGTCATTCCTCCAGGAGGCTTCAATAAATTCCAGGCTGAATGGCCCCATCTCTGTGAAACGAACTTGGATACGGCCAGTACCAGCAGCTCTCCTGTTCCTCAGGCAGCTCCCATCGTGGGGCTGGGAGGCCTGAGCTTAAGTTCAGATGGCTCAGATGCCGAGTCAGAACCCCTAAGTAGTGGCATGGAGTCTGAAGGCACGAGTCCCCCTTCCTTTCCTGTGCAGATCCTACCCAATCTCTACCTGGGATGTGCCCGGGACTCTGCCAACATGGACACTCTGGCCAAACTGGGAATCCACTACATCCTCAATGTGACTCCAAACCTCCCAAACCTCTTTGAGAAGAATGGTGACTTCCACTACAAGCAAATCCCCATCTCGGATCACTGGAGCCAGAACCTTTCTCAGTTCTTCCCTGAAGCTATTGATTTCATTGGTGAGTGTCAGAAGGTTGAAGGGTAATGGTACCACAATAATGATGATTTGATGGATTGTGTGCTTATATCATTTTTGACTCCTACAAACCACATAGATGATGTCCAGGACGATCTATCCCTAACCTGGTCTTTCAAGTCCCTCAACGTTGCAGTCATCGCCACTATAAAACATAAGTAGTACATAATGTAATCTGGGTACAGTGATATTCATACAGTTTTGACTGGATATTTTTAACACTTCGATGCTTAGATAACTTTAAAGATGAAGGGGGAAATTATTGATTTTTGTATTGAATTCATATAACTCCCAAGCACAAGCAGAGGCACTTGTTGGTGACTCTGGATGGCATATACAATTAAACAAATGAACAAGCTAACCATTAAATGGATAATTCAACTATTTAGACAAGTTTAAAAACTATGTCAATATTAATGGATTTCTCAAATGTTAATGTTCATAAGTATAAAGATGCTTAAAATATACACCTAAATGCAATGTTAGCACTTAAATAATACTGCAAAATAGCTTAAATTATTTATAACATAATAAAGGTTTTTATCTTAAGCCTAACACTTAATACAACGGTAGTCTCCATTATATCGTTATAGTTATTTATGCGTATTAAAAAACAAAAAGAAACAACTTTTTTTTAAAGCTCTTTGATTTCTAACTTCCCCCTTCTTGTGCCCCTACTAGTTTTCAGTGTTTATAAGCCTTTAGGCCCCCTTAGAAACCAACAATTCCCCCTGTCAAAGACATTATGAGCACATTAGGTCCTGTTCGCACATATATTACTCCACAGCTAAAAAGGTCAGCTGCTGAAAATCAATTAGCATGATTATTCCTCAGTAAAGGGGTTTGTGGGGAGGATCTTCTTAGCCCAAATGGAAGTGGTGATCTACCGTAATTTCCTTAGGCCTCTGGTCACCCTCGAACTGCATGTGCTCCTGGCAATGGAAGTCTAGCTGTGTTTGTCTCTCCAGAGGTCAGCCGTAAAGGAGAAACCCTTTATAAATAAATACATTGTTCAGATTTCAAAGATTTCTGCAAGATAATCTGTTTAAGGCTTTCTGTGGTCTCTATTTATTGATGATCTCCAATAAATAACATGGGGATTATTGAGGGTGCTTGCATTCTCTACCCTAAATTGGAAAATAATGCCCTTCTGTAGTCATATCATTTCAGGTGGTAAAGAAACTGAATTTTTTCCAACCCAGGGTCCATTATAATGAGTTGCCAAAGTTTGTGCTGGTTACTGGTCTGTCACACTCAGAAGTCTCCTATTGCATATCAGGTATAGAAGGATTTATGCCAGTGATGGCGAACCTATGCCACGCATGCCA
>JANHFT010003714.1:271837-284132 GCA_032467955.1 Pseudoxenodon macrops | reverse complement strand
CAGCCTAGCAGTTCGAAAGCACATAAAAATGCAAGTAGAAAATAAGGAGAATTTAATTTTTTTTTAAATAAACACCACATTTGGACCACTTTGGCAACTTTTGGGGTTTCTTATTCAAGCGTCAATAGCCCCTACAGGCAACAGGAAGTGGAAATTTGTCACAGTGGCATGAGAGGTTTGGCAACTTCCACTACTAGCACATCCACTCAATAGTGGATTCAAAGCATGAGAACAAGCCAGCCTGGAGGCTGTTTTGTCAAGTAAAAGCTTAATATAAACTCTTAAGCAAAGCTGTTCTAGAGAGTAAAAAAATAATTACAAAAACAAAATGGTTATGAAACTCTAGCATCTTTGACTTGTCTCCCTAATATTTAGGAAGAAATATCAAAAAATGAGAAAGGCGTGCCAGATTCATTAACAGCAACAAATGATAATCAGTGGTTACAGAAAGAAAATTATATAGCGTAAAAGCTGATTAGCTATATTATTTCTGATGATATTATCACCGATCATTATTCTGTTTCTTTAGTATAATTTTCTAATAAAATGTAAAATAACCAGCTTACTATTTACACATCAGAGATACTAGGAAAGAAGTAATCCAATTAATCAACTTTCATTTGGTTATAGACCAACAAAATCCTCAACTTAAGGTTGAGCCCAAAATTTCCATTGCTAAGCAAGACAAAATGGTGACCCTTTTCTGCCACTGTTGTTTAAACGAACAACTGCAGTTAAGTAGATCATGCGGTCATTATGGAATCTGGCTTCCCACATGACCCCAGGACAACACAACTGTTATAAATACACGGCAGTTGCCAAGGGTCTGTATTTTGATCACGTGATGCTACAACAGTTGTAGGTGTGAAAACCGGTCATAAGTCTCTTTTTTCAGTGCCATAAAAAGATTGTAAGTCAAAGACTAGCTGTAACTGACTACTAGACAAGATGGTCTGATGATTTGTATTTGTTTTCAGAATTAGACAGAATCTGGTTGAAATCTTGAAAAATTATCTTGTACATATTTCCCACTGCAACGGAGAGATGTCCATTCAATTGAACAGAAGAAAAATTGATCTGGACAGATTTATTAAGAAGCGTGCTCAGGCTGTCATTTCAAATGAAGAACATATCTTTTCAAGTGATAAGAAGAAGCAAGTATTTCACACTTTTATAGTCTATTTCCACATCAAAGTTTTGCTTTTATAATTTCTATGTGTGCATTTTTCTATGAATGCGTTCATGTGAGGGAGACAGAATTAAATAATTGCAAGCCCTTTTTGCAGCTACTTAGACCAGCTTTATTATAAACCACAATCACTTCAGGAAGGAAAAAAGAGAAAAAATGTACATCTTTTATCCCTTAAATCACTGTTTGAAACAGCCCATGTAAAGAAAACAGATCAATGTCCCCCACAAACAAATCCTTCTACATGTGCCAAATTAAGCAATCCCCTATGCCTTAGAGCAGGGCTCTCCAACCTTAGCAACTTTTGAGACTTGTGGACTTCAACTCCCAGAATTCCTGAGGAATTCTGGCAGTTGAAGTCCACAAGTCTTAAAAGTTGCCAAGGTTGGAGAGCCCTGCCTTAGAGGGCGCCAGGTTGGAGAAGACCAATCTGGGGAAAGAAGAACAGACAAGAAGGAGAAAGCTCTCATTATGGCATTTTTTCTTCTCTTCTTTTAAGATGTTTCAGGGAAAAAAAAAATTTAAAAAAATATTTAGGGTAAAAAAAATTAAACTTCCCTCCTGTCCTATATGCCCCCATCTATAGGTTTCTCTCTTTCAGAGTTTGATGGGCAGAGGATAAATTAAGTCAATGCAAGAAAGGAAAGAGTGGCCTGGACAGTGGATACATTTATTTCCCTCCCATCTTGTTTGCTCTTCAATTATTTGGGTCTCTCAGTCAAGCAACATGGTTCACCCTTTCATGCCCCCTTTTCAATTTCCCCAAAGGACTATAAGAGTGGAGTGAAGACAAGGTGTGCTTTGTGCCCTTGGCAGAGGGCACTTTGAGCTGCCTGCAGTCCTGATCTTGAGCAGGCAGAGATTAGAAAATGTCATGCCACCTGCCTTTTTTCCATCCCAACCTTAATAAAGCAGAGTGTTTCTCTTTTTTAATAAGCCTTCACTACTACTGTTACTTCTTTTGAATCTACAAGAATGTATTACCTAAAGGAATTAACACTCTCACTAACTGGATGCATTATTTTTTTTATCGAGAGCAGAGTCCCTTTCAATTGGGAGTTGGCAGATGGGATGTGTGCACTTGACAAAGTGGAAAGCTGCACCACTGGTGCCTCAAATAGCCAGGGTGTGTACGGATAACAGGTAATTAATACGTGCATTCAAAAAAAAAAAAAAGAATGATACTTAATGCAGAAACTGGTAGTCAGCTCACCAAACCACTTCTTTGAGAGATACCACCTGATTTTCCCATTTGCCCAATGGATGCCAAATAGACATGATGACTAGTGGCCTTTGGGACAATAAATCTGATGAGTAGCTCACTACAGAAGAAACTTACTACAACACTTCATTTAGTGAGTGTTCAAAGTTACAATGACACTGGGGGGGGAAATGACTTATGACCATTTTTCACACAACCACTGCCGCATCCCCAAAGTCAACAGGGAAACCAGACACACTTAACAACAGTTGTTTCTAACTTCACAACTGCAGTGATTCACTTAACAGCTCTGGCAAGGAAGGCGGTAAAATGGGGCAAAATTCACTTAATAGCTGTCTCACTTAGCAACAGAGATTTTGGGTTCAACCGTGGTTGTAAGTCGAGGAGTACCTGTATAATTCTTTTTTTTACAAAAACTAGTTGCTCACTGTTAACCAGAAGGCCCTGTTAGCCATGCAAATGGCAGGTTTTCCTCCTCCAAGTCTGATTGCTATCCAGCCTTCCCCAACTGGGATTCTTCCTTCCAGGTTTGCTGGGTAGAGAATTCTAGGACTCATAGTCTAAACTCATTTGGAAGACCTCCCCAGGTTGAGGAATCCTTTCTTATGCTCCTATATTCTTCAAATAATTATAAATTTCTATACTCAGTTTCTAGTGATATATATGGTTATTTGGAACTGCTTATTGGTCCTGGAGAATTTCTATGTTTAATGGCAGAATGAATACACACACATACACATACACACACACACACACACACACCTATACCTACTACATACATAAATACACATATACCGTACATTCATGCTATGTATATATACATATATATATGTATGCATATGTACGTGTCTATATATACACCTGTGTGTGTATATATAAACAAACACAGAGAATATATGTGCACACATATCAGTGTGTTTTGACTAGAGTTCAGTTCGTCTAGGAAGGAAGGTTGCTTGTGTGGCATCTGTGATGTTTATTCCTTCAGCCTGAGGTGAAACTGTCTGAATCCATATAAAGTGTACCATGCATTGCACTGTGCTTCATATTCCAATGATATGGTATGTTTACACGATGTCAAAAATATTATTGTCTTTAGAGAACAGGAAGAAGCAGGTGAAAATTACAAAAGCTACAGTACTGGCTGATGAATGCAAAAACACACATAAACATGCAGGCATTTTCTTTTGCTGCTGTTGACAATACATGATTTTTACAATATGTTGAAAAATATTAATATGTGCAGTAAGGGCAGTTACCCATCAATCCTTGTAAACGGTGCTATGCGAAATGTTTCCATGCAAGATAAATAAAGCATATGTGTGTTTGCTCAGGCATGCACACACCTTGTGACAATAAGGACTGAGCCTGCATAAACGGTTGACAACCTGTTGCCATTTGTGTACAAATACCTGCATGAAAAAAGGGAAGTGATGAGGAATGAAATAGGATGAAAAGAACAGAGGTGCAGAAAGGAAATTTGGTGACAGATGAAAAGAAGGCAGGGAGGAGAGTTGGGGAAAGAGGGATATATTTAAAGTAATGGGGCAGTCACAAAAAAAGGGAATGTTATGGAGATAATTTTGCGGATGCTATGGAGATGCATACATCATGTTCCAAGAATGGAAGGAGGAGATGCCGGGATAGAAGGAGGCAATGGATATACAGATTTAGTTGAGTGAACCAGACTGATGAAACCGAGATAAAGCTTGCTAGGGCCCCCACTTTCGAACCGCAACACGTAGGCTTCCAGTAACACAGCTTCAAACGAAGTATTTCAGTTTCGCACAACCCACCCACCCCCCTCTTTCAGCCAATGGTATGGCCACCTGTTTGGAAGCCCGGCGCAACCAAGACAAGCGTTTTCCACCCCGATAGGCAATAAAAAAATTTAAAAAATAAAAAACCCCATTCCAAGAGGCCCCCGTTGTTTTCCCGCCGAAACAACGGCTCGGCAGCGGTATCCAGTCCACAGGTCTAGCTCAACTTTACAGCCGGGGCATTAAAATAACTGGAAGAATTGACTTGCCGTCCAGGCGCGCGTATAAGGTTACAGCATTGCTTTCGTTTACGCACCCTCGCGAAGGGTCTCCCTGCTTTCCTGCCCACCCCAACTTCGGACGTGCGTGTGTGCGTGCTTGTGCGGTTGCAAGCACATCCCTCACCACCCGCTGCCCTTTGGTTAGGATGGGAAGCCACGAAGAAGCGCATAATCAACCCGGCCTCAGGCGAAGGCAAACGCTGTGCGCCTCGCTGCGTCGCGTCCCTTTGAATCACCCGCAAGACACCCCGCTTCCCCCGCTTCCCCGGGTCCTCCCAGCTCCAGGTCTTCTACCTCTCCCGGTTTTACTCTCTCTCTCTCCGGCGATCTTCCTCTTCCTCCACCCAGCCCGGATCCTCTGCAATCCGGGCTCGTTTACATTCCTTAGGCGTCTTTGCATCCCGCGCGCTTCCCAACCTGATGGTGCAGGCGAGAGGCTGGGTGGGGCGGCGAGTGGACCGAGCGAGACGCGCGTGTGTGTGCGTGGCCAAGCGGGGCGAGGAACGGAAACCGACCCTACCGCGTCCCCCCGTCCCCCCGACTCCGATTTGTCCTCTCTCCCTCGCCCTTCTCACTTACCTGCTTCAAAGTCCTGAGCCCCTTGGAGTTAGGCCAGGCCACGGGCTGCTGGCAGTCCCCCTTCCCATCCTCTAGCCCGCACTTTTGCCTCTCCCGCCAGCCTGCCCGACCCACCTCGCCACGCCTCGCCTGCTGGATTACTCCACCCTTCTTACTCCGTCTTCCTTAGGCGCCTCTTCACCCCTGCCTTGTAAGGCAATAACAGGCGGACGTGGGCTTAGGGAAGCGGCTGGAAATCAAGCGAAGAGGGACACCAGTGGGTCATCCCGCAGCTGGACTTCTCGGATCTGCAGCCTGGGAAAGACAGCAGGGACCGCAGATAGGCAATTGATAGGCACGTCCCTGAAGTGAAACCTCTAAGAGCAGAAGCAGTGTACCTCTGAATCATGGGGGATGAGGTAGTGTGGTGGTATAAAGAGATTGGCTTACGAATCGGGAGGGGAACCAACCTTCCTGGGTCTTACCTTCAGCTAATTCAAGCTTTCTCTCTCTCTCTCTCTCCCAAGTATACTGCGATTGAGAATAACACTGCAGATCAACTTTACAAGATTCTAGCAAGGCCCCTATCTTGTCATCTTCTGTGAGATGGGCAGCGGTATAGAGGTGATTTATAATCCAATGAATAAATCTATCTATCCACTGGTCAACTCTAGGGCGGCCTGCTGACCTCCAGATTTCAGCTCCCTATAACTCCACAGCTAAACTGGACGCCACCACACGGAGGAAACCTTCTCAGAAATATATATAAAACATATAAGATATTCTGATAGTTACTAGTGTCTGCTAATAGCAAAATGCAAGAATTGCTGCTTTCAAGAACTAAATCTGAGGTGGGATTTTTTTTAATATTCAATTTTCTATTAGGCTTAATAGAGGCTACTTGGAGCATGATGTTTTCAAAGGCTCAATTAAAAGGCTCAAATTCCAATTGATGTGGGGTCTGATGCTGTCATCTTGAAAGTATGGAGGGACAATCAAGGGAATATAGGTAGACACTGAAAAAGAAAGAGGGGAGTGAGCACCCTCAGTACGTTACAGGCCATCCAAAACCATACTCTCCCATTTGCAAGACAGCATCTTGTAGGATGTCATCAAACTGCACTCTGCCCAATTGTCATCTAGGCCCCAAGAAAATTTCCAACGTTAGAAGAATGCAAGAGAACTCCTAGCAGGAAGACGGAAAAGTCAAGTTTCTTGCTAATTTCTGCTGACCTTGGTTTTTAGCGATAAAAGAGGGTAACGTGCTTGATTGTCTCCTGGGATCAAATAAAGTGTTAGACTGGATGCAAATCATCAACACATGTTAAGGCAACGAGTAGAATGAAATGTAGAAATGTTATACGGACATGACTGTAAATTTCAGTGTGGTTTTTCTTACATTAATTAGTTTGTTTTGAAAATGAGATGACTTTTCAATTATTTTAAATTTTCATCCTTGTCTTTTAAGAGAGTTCTGAATAATTATGTGGCATCAAGATAGATTTTCTCCTGTCCCCAAGCTAGTCCGTTAGTCTTCTAATAGTGCACCCATTATTGTTATAATTTAACTCTATCCTCTTCTTCTCTTTCCTTCCACCTTCCTTCTCCAGAGAGTTTGCACAATTGTCTGAAGAATGAGCCTGGTTATTTGTGCTTTGAGTGAGAATTCGAGTTGATTTGTTGGATGATCCATCTGTTCGGTTTCCTTAGCTATCTGCAGTTTTCTCAGTAGTCTTCTTCAACTCTAAGGTTCAAAAGTGTCAATATTCTTTCTATCCAGCTTTTTCAAAGCCCAACTTTCATTTCCATTAAGGGTCAGAGCGGCATCTTAGTGCCTTAACACCATTGCCTGCCCAGTTCTGATCTTTGTAAATATAAATACATTCCAGCATCTGAATATCTTTTCCAAGGCCTTCGAAGCTACTCCATCAAGTGCTTGTCTGCAACATATTTCTTGACTGCTGCTTTCTTTAGTATTGAAGGTTGATCATAAAAAGCAGAAGGTACCCACCACTTCAATATCTTCATTGCCAATTCTAAGGCTGGCTACTGTAGTATCATTAATTTGGTCTTCTTTTCATTTATAAAGAATGTACTCTCATTTTTTTCACCATGGTCTTTGACTTTGACTTTCATTGTTAGACCCTGAAAATCATGGGACTACAAGGAACCATTCAGCTGAGCTAGATAAGCCCTTGTCCACAATCTGCACCCAGCTCCACAAACCTTCTGTGTGTCTTCAATTATATTTATTTGTTGGCTTAAATACTGATATCCTGCTTTTCTTTGAAATCGATGCCAGCATGCAGAAATACTTGCTCTCCAATTTTTCCACAACATCAATCTTGTCAGACAAAGTGGCCTAAGAAAAAAATGACTGACCCAGAACCATACACCGATTCCAGGATTGAGGGTGAACTTGAACCCAAATCTCCCGGATTATCGTCTCTTACATTAAGTACTACATCACCCTGATTTTTTTTATCAAGAGACCTTTCCATTCACTACCAACATTTGCTGCCAAAACCATGTCAGCAAATTTTGGAAGTTAAATTCCTTTGACACGGCAGCCACTTATTTAAAAGAATTAGGATTAACTGAGAAAAGTTGACGTTAAAAAAAAAAAAACCAGAACCCAAGGACGATGTATATTGAAGATGAATTAAATGCTACAGAAATTTTGAAGCTCTAATAATCTATGCTAAGAAGGTGCAGACAGGGTGTCATGACAACAGCCCTAGCACCCAGTTATGATACACGGCTTCTAATTATACTGGGTCCACTAGATTTGTCATAGCTCATACAGAATGGTAATTAAGGGGGTGGTGGGGAAAGCAGCTGAAATATCTTAGTTGAGACATTGCTCTCCTCCTTAAGGAAGGATGATGAGGGAAAGGATATTTATGGCTCCGTAGCCATGAGGACAAAGTGAGTTTATAACAAAAAAACGCTAGATGGCACATTTGCCTCACGGAGACAGGCAACCACACTAGATAAAGAGTACATTGCAGTACATACTGGTTAGTCAGGCGGGCTGTGTAAATATAGGGAGATGATGATAATGATGACGGTGATAATGATGGCATCTAAGTGAGGATTTGCATGGGCAGATAGGGTACCATCATAAATAAAACATCTTGGACAGAGTCTGCCTGTTGCTGGAGCATGGAGAATTGGCTTCCTCTCCTTTCAATCAGATATCCCTGTGGCCAGATTGCAGGAGGGAAGGCACTCGGAGGATATTGCTCAAGGCCAGCCCTCCCTAATTTGCCTTCCGTCCAGAAGTCTTGGTCTTTGCGTCCTCCAATTCCCAACCTGGCAAATATTTGGAGGTTTGCCATAAAAAATACAAGTAGGGAAAATGGACATTCAGCTCCTTTGCGTGAAGATCCTGGACCTCTCAGGCTTCCTCCCTCATGTGGAGAAACATTCACACCTGAACATTTTTCCCCTCATTGCCTGAAATATGGATTGTACAGCAGGATTCCCACCTGGGATGCAAGTCATGACCAGGGCAAGGACACAGCTAACCCCTTCTCCACCCACCCACCCCTGCATTTACATGGAAGGGAGGGTTTATGTGAACTATTTAATTTCCTTCCTTGTTTTATGCAACACTGCAGGGCTAACTGACTGCTCGCTCCAGGAGTTCAATTCTGTGACTCAAGGTTGACTCAGCCTTCCAGCCTTCCGAGGTCATTACAATGAGGATCCAGATTGTTGGGTGGCTGACCCTTAGAGAGGGCTGTAAAGTGCTATGAAGCGGTATATAAGTCTTAAGTGCTATTGCCATTGATCACATTTATAAAGCATGTTAGACATTATATTTCCGGCATTGTATTCTCACAGTAACTTTGTAATGTAATTTAGGAAATAGGGTTATTGTCTCAGCCAGAGTTCCATAGTCAAGTCATACTTGGTCCTTAGATCTCCCTTCTCCCAGTCCTTTTCTCTATGAATTCATTAAACCATTATTAATCTATCTCCTTGTGAAAGTTCCACTTTCTATTGATAGTATAGGAGGAATCAAAAAGGGGGGATGGGGTTTGCTGGCCAGTAAGCAGAGAAAATAGTCAAAACCACATCACGCCGTACATTTGTTCTGATATAGACCCTGTGCAAGTGCCCCCTCCAAAAAAAATAACATAATTAATGAGAACTATAATCATTATATCTCCAGGATCCTATCAGCCTCATGCCTAACACAGGAAAATAATATCTGTATCAGTGTTTCTTAACTTTAGCAACTTTAAGAACATTCAGGCAGGCTGCAGAATTCTGGGGTTTGAAGTCCACACATCTTAAGGCTGCCAAAATTGGGAGACACAGACCTGTATATTAATATGTGCATAAATAAGCACTGAAATACTATGTTATATGAGAACCAGTACGGTATCATGCTTAAGGTTCTTAACTGGAAGTGGGGAAATACTGGTTCTCGTCCACCCTCAACCTAATAAGGTGAATTTAGGCCCTCACTATCAGCCCAACGTCCTTCTTAGATGGGAAAATTCATAGTATTCATAGTATCACAGGGCTGGAAGGGACCTTGGAGGTCCAACCCCCTGCCCAAGGCAGGAATCCTTCTACCATCCCAGACAAATGGTTGTCCAATCTTTTGTTGAAAACCTCTAGTGATGGAGGACCACAAGAGACATGCTGCGTTATAGATTAATTGTTCTTACTGTCAGGAAATGTCTCCTTAGTTCCAGGTTGGGTCGCTCTTTAATGAGCTTCCACCCATTTCTTCTTGTCCTGCCCTCAGGTTCTGTGGGGAATAAATCGACACCCCTCTTCCCTGTGTTTTAGTCCTTCAGGTATTGGAAGACAGCTATCATTTCTCCCCTAAGCCTTCTCTTCTTTAGGCTAAACGTACCCAGTTTCCTTAGCCGTCCTTTGTGTGATTTAGCCTCCAGATCCCTAATCGTTTTTGTTGTTTTTCTCTGTACTCTTTCTAGGACTTCAGCATCTTTTATCGTGGTGATTAGAACTGGACGCAGTATTTCAAGTGCTACACATGCCACTTCACTCCTCTATGAAAGGCATGATATAAATCTAATCAATACAGCATAACATTTTCCACACTGCAGCAAGTGGGATCTGAAACAGCCAAGCTGGATCAGGCCTACAAGTATCTGCTTCTCTGTGCATCAGATTCCCTCATGAGCTAGGGGAGAGGGGGAGGAAGAGAGAGAGATTACAAATATCTGGGGCAGCCAAATTACACTGAGTCAAACCAAATTCAGCAAGTGCCTATCCTTGGCAGCAAAATAGAAAAATAATAAAATTGTGTAATAACAATGTCCCACCCTTCTCTGACTGCCAAAGTCAGCTGCTTGAGATGGCCCCCATCTCCCTGGTGTCATGATATAGCTTTTCTGTATAATTAAAAGGCTGGGGAAGCATGAGGTTAAGTAGTAAAGAGCCGTTGAGAATGATACTGTAGCCATTGTGTGATTTGTTCCAGGGATGAATCAAATATCATGTGTGAAAAAATCTTTAGTTGAGTGATCCCTTGCCTCCATATTACTAACAGTCCCAGTCTCTCCTTTTTAGGTGTTTTTCTCATTAAAATTGGCAGAATTATACCTCTATTGGCAATGAATATCCTGTGTATATCCCATGGATATCCATTCTAAAAGGAAAATTGCTATTCTCCCTTCAGAACTGGAAATAAAATGAGGTAGGCCTCTTGATCAGTCTTTGGATCCCCCAAACAACTCCAGAATCTTGGTTTAATTTTCTGTGATCCTTTTAAATGGGAAATTGATGCAAGATAAAAAGGGAAAGGGAAAAGTTAAAAAGAATTCTGTACTTGATATCTAACAAGAAAACTGCAAAAAAGGAGAGAGAGGTTGTATGGAATTGCGCTGGGGGCTGAAACCTGATGAGCAATGCAGACAGCCATGAGTGCACACACACCCTTAAGATTTAAACTTCGTGAAAGGTGACAAAGCTGAAGAGATCAAGTGACACAGCCAAGGTCACACAAGCAATAAATGGTAGCGCTTGCACTATCTCCCCTTCCCTCCTTCCTGCCATGCTCCTTCATTCATTTCCTTCCCTTAAAAAGCTCTGGAGTTATATTCTTTTGCTGAATGCAATCAAAAGCAAATCAAAGGGCCCTTGCCAAAAGTTTCTGTCCAACCCAGAAGGCCTGCCAGTCAACCCCAAGCCCCAGAAAATTTGCCATTGGAATTGCTCATCCCGTTTGCTCTGCAATCGAGTGAGCACAATCCGACTCACCACCTGGTGATTTTCCCCCCTCCATGTGCAATAATAGACAGTGAGTATCTGTCAGCTGAGAAACATCTGTCTTCAGGCACACGAAACAATGACACACAGAGGCCATGGCAGTTTCTTTTTATATCTAGTAAAACCAGAAGAATGGTATCAGCTCTGAGGAGAAAAGAGATTTTCTTTTCTTGGTTTGCCAAGAGACAAAATCATTCCGGGCATCCTTTTGAAGGCACGTCCGTAATTGATTCCTATTTTATTATTTCTGTGGAGACCATCAATCCACATGGTACCATTAGAGAGACACTTTAGCAAGAGGCTAGTTTTCACAGCACTATGAACTGTTTGCAGTCAACACTCTTCATTAAGGAAGGAGAAAACAATGTGAGGAGATGGGGAAGAGTAAATAGAGACAGCCTCACAATCTGTGTGTGTGTGTGTGTGTGTGTGTGTGTGTGTGTGTAAAGGAAGAAGGAAGAAGGAAGAGAGGGAGGGAGCCTTCTCTTGCATGCATCATTATCATTATTTTATAGGTGATCATCTAGCAAGTTATTTAATGATGCAATGCTTTCAGGACTTGGAAGGGCTGGGAGATACTCCCAATTTGAGGGAAGCTTGAGCAAGAGATGCTACTGTTACCCCAAAGTAATAGTAACACTGTGATTGTGTTATGATAGTACTAACATTGTTGTAACCAGGATGGCAATGATTTATCCATCCATCCTTGGTAACTGCCAGCTGCCATTTAAATTCCCCATAGTACACCCAGAAGTGTCCTAGTAGCATCATCCCAGGATAGTTTTTTATTTTTTTATTTATTTAGTTTGTCAAGCATGTATGAGAAAGCAAGTACCGTATAAGTATGAAGATAACATATAAACGTATAAGTGGAAACAGGTATAGGTACCCTGTTTCCCTGAAAATAAGACCTCCCCAGATAATAAGCCCAATCAGGCATTTGAGTGCATGTGCTAAAATAAGCCATCGCCTGAAAATAAGCCCTCCCCAAAGCACAGCAGCAGCCACGAGGTGACCACGCTCGCCGCCT
>JANHFT010003714.1:248844-264355 GCA_032467955.1 Pseudoxenodon macrops | reverse complement strand
AAAAAGATTGTTCTCCACCCTCTAGGCCAGCAAGGATAAGCATATGACCTGATCTCATAACCAGGATGTCTTATTTGCCTATCAGCTCTTACAGAGCATGAATTTAAACTGCTCTAATACAGTTTTGAAGCTTATAAGGAGCCCAGAAAGGATAGGAAAAGGGATTCAAACAATCAGAGGAGCTGGGAGGCCAGAAAACCTAGGTATGAAAAAGGAAGTTGGACAAGGCAGCGTTTGGTGATAAAGCATATTGTGAGAATAACGGGGGAGATAGTCCAGGGTTGAAATAGAGATGCGTTCTTCCAATTTCTCCAAACCTCCTGGAGTAGAATCATTTTCTTTTTCTTCTTCTGGGGCAAGTGACTGGGTTGCCTTGTGCTGAGGCTGAGATAATCGCCTGCCCTCCCCTTTGAGGCCCTGAGAATTTTTCTCTTTTACTCGGTTGACAGCCGGGAGAGATTTCTTTTGTGTAAAAGCCACAGCATGGCACAGAGCAGGCCACAGCTGCTGGGGGCAAATTCCGGGAGAAAACTATTACCTCATTCAGTGGTATGTGGGTGGAGGGGTGGATGCTTCCACTATCAGAAGCTGTATCCAAGCTGGTGTGCTTGGAGCATTGTACCTGGGTCAGCACATTCCAGAGGTTACCATTCTAACTGGTTCTTTAGAACCGGTAGTAACTCGGTGATAACATCACAGAGCTGGTTCCTTCGGTGTCTCCGTGGATGCCGCCATTTTGGATTTTGCTTCTGTGCATTCACAGAAGCTATTTTTTGATTGCTGCATGTGCGAGGCGCAACCCTGAGCAGCCCTGAGGCAGCAAAACAATCCACAACCCACCCCTGGCACGTTCACAAGTGCCGGTGGTCACAGCATTTGGTAGACATGTAGCTGCAGGCTCACATGGGTGATCTGAGTTGGAGAGCCAGCATAGAATAAATCTGTGGGTTTGTCAAGGGGTGTGAGGAGATCACAAGGAACGAATGATTCAGTCTTTCTGGCTCCGTGCCCTCAAAGGAATCTCAACACCGATCAGAAATGGATCCGTAGCCAGAATCTGAAAAAGAAAAATGTCAGTGCTTTCCTTCAAGTGTGAAAAATTGCTGCGGACAGAACAGTGACCACTTCAATTCATGACATTTCATTTTTCCAGTTATCGCCTTGCTTCTCCTTCTAACTCACCAAGAGATTAAAGCATCTCATTCTTTAGGCAGCAGTCAACACTTTCTCATCCCTATAAACGTTGGTCTATGAAAATATGGTGAATTTAGAAATGTACTTTGATACCCTCTATTCCTACCTTGAAGGGGTCACTGAGGTACATATATGCATAAAGGCAACATCGGAGACATATTTATACTGCAGATGTCTGTGACAGTTTTCTCCAATGTGTAACTATCTGTGTATATGGTCACCTGGCCTCAGTGGCTGGGGAAAAGGAGAGCTGAAGCTTAATTCCTGGGGGAAGGCTGTTATATTAATTGCATCATAAATTAATTTTCAAGCCTCAGAATGACAATTTGGAGAGATTGCTGAGAATTCTGTCAGCAGTCTGTCTCCTTTGACAAAAATGTCTAAAATTCATTGCACAGAGGGAATAATAGTGCGACAAATTTACTTCATGATCTAACCCTGATATGAAAACTGATAATAAGCCATTTTAGTCTATTTATTTAATGGAATGAGACATACATTTTGAGTGTTCCTAGAAGCAGCCTTTATTATTACATATCACATATTTCAGACCTTAATTTGATCCTACAAAAGCTGTTCCAAGAAAGGGTAGTTTTTGAGTCTGGGCTGATTTATAGGGATAAACCTGTGTCTAGTTGTAGGTATGACTGCAAGTGAGAATTTGAGACTGACATGGGTTTCTATGCAATGTATGGAAATTATGCCAGAATTGTTTCCTCTGCATTGCTATATTTCTGTGTGCAGGGATTCAAAAAAAGAAAATGAAATATTGAGTTATATGAAGCCTCACCAATACTCTGAAATGAATATCTCCGGTGCAGGTTTACCATCTGAGTAAATACCAGATTTCAGATAAAGCCACGCACATACTTGCACCCAAACACCTACTTGTAGGCTTCATTCACTTGATATACTCCATCTGGTTATTGCATTAATCCATGTTCCAAGTTTGCACATCCCTTTGAACCATTAATTAACCAAAACTATAATATACTCACCTACCCAAATCCCAAGATTAATATTAATCAAACCTAGCCACATACCAGGAATGCGGCTGCTACTGTTTTTTCAACTGATCTGGTTAAAAGTGTAAATAGAGGCACAAAATCCCATATCATCTTCGAGTCAGCCTTGGCACACACACTCTTGTCTTGCACCCATGATGTACCTTAGCCGCTTCATGTGCAGAGTCACAGATTCACCGCCATTTGCATTTCCTGGTTGATAGATGTCCCCGCCTATATGCAGCAATGAATGAATTCCCCAACCATTGCCTTGTTAATCCCCATGGGAAAGAGTTTATATCCCCAAGATTATCCTTTTAACTAGGGATTGGCAGGACAAGAAGCAATACTTGGGCCTTCCCTTAACCCAGGGATCTGTACTATAAATAGTGTCTTTGAGGTGATTCATGCTGAGGCCCACGTGCATACACATATTTGGGAACACACCAGCCTGTCCGTCAAAGCCATGAGGCTGGCACACTTGTGAACAATGGTGACAGGAAAATTGAGAACTGTTTGGGGAAAGAGGGAAACAGATCGAGATCACGTGGCTGTGACCAATGTGGAAAGTGCAGGGGAGGCCTACAGATCTTTTCTGATCTTGGGAGCCTGAAGAAGCACCTATGATTAGATGATCAGAAGACAAAAGTAAGAAGGAAAATAATAGAGAACAACAGAGTCTGCTTTTTAT
Source organism: Pseudoxenodon macrops (assembly GCA_032467955.1). NCBI lineage: Eukaryota > Metazoa > Chordata > Lepidosauria > Squamata > Pseudoxenodontidae > Pseudoxenodon > Pseudoxenodon macrops. Next base: position 261,466 of record JANHFT010003714.1, on the reverse strand, counting down.
CTATCTCCTTTCCAGCTCCATAGCCAGGTACCTTAGGGATCTGGCCTTCCTCTGGATATTTTGCAGACATTTGAACATAAAAGACTTTTGCCAACAAAATACCTCTGAATGGAGAGCAAGAATGCATTTCAGCTCAGCCAACTTTCTCCAGCATAGTATACCCTTTAACACGTTTGAGGAACATGATCCTGCCAGCAAGGCCGATTCTCAATTGTGCAATCTCAAAATACTTAGAATGTGACAAATTGGAAAAGGTTAAGTCAAGTGGTGGCAACAAATGAAGATGTCTTAAAGGGGAAGAATTCAAATACAATAAGTATTACTATTCCAAGTAACCACAGAAGTCACAAATTCAAGTCCTGATTGGAAAGAAAAAAAAGATGCAGATGCTAATCTGAATTTCATTTCATTGGCTCCTCCCCACCTGCAAAAACCTTCTGAAATTCTTGCATATTTTAAACATTATGACATCTGAGATTAAATTTCAAGGTGTGCCAGGATCTGATAGTATCTCAGAACTCCATATTGACTGAATACGATTTCCACTGAGAAATATTTCAGTTGACACCCTTGCACTCCTCTCAATCCACAAACTGAAGCAGAATAAATTATGAAAATGGCATGCTGTTTTCCACAGTTTATGGAGCAGGACTCACCTTTTCCTAGTGCACAATTTAGATTAGATTAAATTGGATTAGATTTAGATGCTATTTTAAAAAAATGTTTTTAGTTTGACAAACCTACACATCGTTTGTACTTATGGGGATGGGCTGAAGTGGTCTAGAATTGAAGAATGACACTGTTGCTTACTTTGTGTTGCTCACCTGGCTACAGGTGTGTTCCTCATCCCGTACATTATTATTGCCCTCCTTGGTGGGATTCCCATCTTCTTCTTGGAAATTGCTTTGGGGCAATTCATGAAGGCTGGAAGCATCACTGTATGGAACATAGCACCACTTTTCAAAGGTAAAAATCTTTTTTTCAAACTAAACCCCTTTCTTCTCTTTATTGCTCTTGGGGTTCGTTGTATGAGTTTGTTCAGGGGGAAAGGTTGATCTACCTTCTAATAGCATCTTCTCTCAACTTCCCAAGTCAGAACATCACTGTGGGATCTTCAGTGAGAACCAAGGGGATTTCAAAAGCTTCAATAGATTGATCTCTGAGATGTGCCCAAATTAGGGTATAGTAGAAGAATATGTGAAGTTGGCAAAGATGGGTCAGGAGGTATTAAAGAGGTGTGGAGTACTTGGATGCATAGAGAAGAATTGCTTAAATATAGACATGATTCTCTTGGTGGCATACAGTACAAAAATAATTAGGCTGAGATCATTGGCTTTTGATACCCAAAACATTTGTAATCAATATGTCAGTGAAAACCTACTTGAGCAGACAGTATGTAGTGTAAGATTACACACTGTAATCTTAGAGGCCAGGAAAAGAAGTCCTGCTTTCCTTTGCCTTTTTTTAACTAATGATTAGAAATAGGTCTTTTTCATCACTCTTTCCTCCTGCATGCAAAGCCAAATTAAATTACTGTTTGATGAAAACAGTCTTCTCTTTCCAGAATTTAAAATGTGGACACTTAGCAAATGCGATTTACATTTTATATCACTCATTTTCACTGTGCAACAGTGTCTATACACCCTTTAGGGAAAATAGCCCATTCTTTCTTCAAGTAACTGAATTTCTCCAAACAGGACTGGGATTCGCTTCCATGGTGATTGTCTTCTACTGCAACACGTACTACATCATGGTACTTGCCTGGGGCTTCTACTATCTGGTGAAGTCTTTTACAGCCACCCTGCCATGGGCCACCTGTGGGAATCCCTGGAACACCGAAGAGTGTGTGGAAATCTTCCGACATGGAGACTGTGCCAATGGCACTGCCAGCAGCAACCTTACCTGTGATCAACTTTCCGACAAGCGGTCACCTATCATCGAATTTTGGGAGTGAGTTATGGCATTGTACCCTTCTGTCCTAAGCTGACCTTCCAGTTCTCCGTTCTGAGCAGGGCCGTGCTCACCTGCATAGATGGAGATCTTTGATCAGAGAGCCGTCTCTTTCGGGTGATCACCTTTTCTCCCTCTTGTTTGCAGGAACAAGGTGTTGAATATTTCAAAAGGCCTAGAGTACCCTGGGGCTATCAACTGGGAAGTGACCCTGTGTCTCCTGTCTTGCTGGGTCCTTGTCTATTTCTGTGTTTGGAAAGGCGTCAAATCTGCAGGAAAGGTAGGAAGCTGTAGGGAGATGGTCTGAAGGGAGGAGAAGGTGGGAGAAATTGTGAATGAATTATTATGGCAGTGGTCACATGAGACTCCAGAAGATGGGTAAATTCCTTCTCTTCAGAGCACCCACTGGCAGTCGCCTGCTTCCTGAATCCTCCCTGCTAAGTGCTCAGCAGCCCACTCTGAAGGCTCTTACCCGTGGAGATGATGTGGCTCTTCAAGAAGGGGCAAGGAGGGCCAGGTGGAGGGTGAATGGAAACAGGTATATACGCAGTCCCGGGGATGAGAAGAGAACGTTGAATGAAATGATGACATGCAAATAAACATATGGAGAAAAGTGCATTTTGAAAACAACTGTGGGGTGAGGGGAGGTACGTGTGACTGATGGGTGCCTGCAGCTGGAAGGATTGGATTGATCTTTGGAAAACTGTGAGACATGCAGGAGGTGAATGAATAAGCCTTAAGCAAACCTCTGGAGGCAAAGTGTTTTCAATTAAGGCAAAGAAGAATGGTGGCTGCTAAGTATAGAACAGTAGACCCTCACAAAGGTCAGTCAGTAAATGGAGAAAGAGCAGGACTCAAGTTAGAATTACAGTTAGGGTGGGGGGGAAAGGTGTCTAAACAGCATTCCTCAGACGCCACTGGCTCCTGATTTACCGAGTATTATCCTTTGTAAGAGATTCTATCCCTCATCTCACCTGAGACTTCCTGAGGGAAATCTTTACACGTATAGTTAATATGTTTTTGACACTTGATTTGTACACCATCCAGAGTCCCTCTGTGAGGGAGAAAATGTAGGCACATTTCAGGGTTCCTGTTTGTGAAAAGAGCAAAACGGAATTACTGCAAAGTAGGTGGAAAGTCTCAGCTTCTAAAGGGGTAGTCATATTTGTCCACTACAACCGAGACGTCAGCCTTGTGATTTGACTTCTTAAAATTAAAGTTAGATCCCTGCCTTCTGCAGCTCTGAAGAAAATTGTAGCGGTTGGACATATAAAACTTGTCCAGTTCGGTTGTCAATAGTGTGTTCTCTGACTAGAAGCAATTCCTCCTGGATTGCAGGTTAGATAAAATGACATATGGTGTGGCAACTACTGTACAGAGGCCTCTATTTTATCAGGTCCGCCATTTCCAAATACAAATGCAGCCAAGGAATGAATTCAGATCTTAGACATGAACAGTGTGGCCCACGATCTATTCTTTCTGAATGTAAATAGGGGCCTGCCTTTGCACATATCAAAATTTCTCTCTCTGAGTCATATGTTCCACCCACCCAGATACCTAATGCCTGCTTCTCTTTTTTCCAATGCATAGCCAGTGGATCTAAAATCCCACTCGTCAGCAAGTTCCATGCCTAAGAAAGGCTGGCATTCTGAGCAGACAGCCAGTGGAGTTGAGGGGCCACAGCCCCCAGGTCTCAGCAGACAGGCACTTGCACGTGGTGCAGCCTCTCACAGCTGGCCACTCTTGCAGTTCCTGTAGCCTTGGTGAGGAGGAAGCAGTGCTGAAAGTCAGCTAGGATGCCTATCCAGAGTAGCATTCTTCCCCTTCTGGCTGCAGAAGCCCAGAAGGTCCCTTAGGAAGGAGGGGAAAGCTTTCAGAGGCAGCCAAAAGCTCTTAAGTGTTTCTCATGATATATGTTGGAAGACGATTTTTGAAGTTGTGCCTGAGCACGTTTTCAGGGACAAGCCATCAGTTATCCATTCATGGGGCTTCTTAAATCATTGGATAAAATTAAGTCCAGTCCTTGAAGCTTTTATCATCTATACATTCTCAGTATCCGTAATTTTTTCCCCACTGGCAACAAAAGATGCCTTATAATCTGGATCTCACTCAGTGGTTCAGTAGACCTCTGTCTCTGAGCTCATAAATGTTAAGGATCTTCAGGTCAGCATCTCTGAGAACATATCCGTAGCTTTAAATTTTCTGATGCTGCAGGAGATGAGTCAGCTGCTGATTCTTTAATCTTTGTCTCCTGCTCCTCCTCTCCCCCAATAAGCAGAAACGTGGAGAGATATGCAGGAAGTGTTGGAGACCCAGATGTTGATTAAAGAAAGAAGTAACATATATACATGCACACATGATATCTCTTATAATCTATTCGTACAGCAAGTCACCAGGTTAAGAACACTCTGGTTTAAAGATGACCTATAATTAAGAATGGAGCCTACTATAGCAAAATTCAAGTTAATCACACAATAGTTCAAGTTAAATACACAATGGTTCATTACACAATGCTACTGTACAATAATACTATTCCAGTTTACATAGTTTGTAGTAGTTTGATTGTCACATCTCGTGGGGCTTCACAGATAAATCAGGATGTCCCATGCAATTCACAGTTTGACCGCTTCTGGCTTAAATCATTGAGCATGACATCCAAAGGCAGTCCAGATCATTAGAGTATCTAAGTCAGAACTTCCCATAAGGGCCTTTCTCCTTCTTTAAATCTCCTATCAAGACGTCTAGATTCCCTGTCGGTCATCTCCTCTTACTAACAGAAGATCTGACATTGGTTTCTCCATCCATGCACTGTCTCCTATTCAGACTTTCCAAGAGGCATCAGTAGTAGGGCTAAATGGTGCAGGACTGAGTCCTCCGTAAGAGCAGTGGTGCTTGATGAAGAAACCAAGCTGGTTCCAAACTTTCTGTGAATTCTATCCAATTTCCCTTCCCATTAGTCACTAATTTTTTTCTAAAGTAGCAAAGAGGGAAGATATTCCAAAAATTTCTACATCTTAGAACATATTTTATGCAAACCTGTATTCAAAGGAATTGCGGGGAATATTATAAGCACAGAGCACAGTTCCCAGAAGGGATTGGCCAGGAAGTTTGCTTAGTCAAAAGGAGAAGCGCACACCTTACAACACACTGAATGCTCCCTTGGGGTGCACTCTAGTGTGGGAAAATCTAGGGCACTTGTCCAAGGAGCAGGTCAGATGTCTCTTCAAGGGGAATTCTGCAATAAGCTTTAGAGCAGCCCCAAGGCTTCCCACACTAAAGTAGAAAGCCACTCCCCTGACCATTAACCCTCTCCTATGCCTGCAAAGTTTTAAAAAAAGAGAGAGAAAGGAAGATATTGCTTTGCAATAGAATGTGTCATTCGTCACTTGGTTTCTTAAAAAAATGATACTCTCGATTCTTTTTCCTGGCCTTGTATCTTTCACAGTGACAGCAGGCAGGGACATGAAGCATTTCCTGGCATAAGCAAGAGGGAGTTTTGTTTAATAGTGACATGACAAGCACGCACACAGCAGAGGTGCAGGCACGTGGCCAGTTTTCCACCAAAGAGGCTACTACTAAAAGTCCTCAAGGGAAAAATGTATGAGGCTTCCTCACTGCTTGTTTTTAAGAAAGTTGAAAGTGTTTGTGTTGCCGCCTGTGTGTGCTTAATTGCTGGGCTGGGCTGCAAAACAATTTTGGCTGCTACCAGTTTTAAATTAATGTTTTCAGTCGATAATTCAATTTGTAATTGCCGTTATTTAATTCAGTTTAACATTTTATGCAAGCTCTTTTGAGAGCAGTGTGGTTTGTAAGGGAAGTAAATATTAAGAGTAAAGAAATAAACATTATTAAAAAGTTGATTTTACTCTTTTTGGGGGAGTTAGTGAGTTGACAGGTTGCCTCCTACTTTGGTCTTCTAAAATGAATAGAAAGCAACAAAACAAACCATTTCCCATAAAAGCTTAATTCCTACTCTCTTTTCTCCCCCTCCCCAAACGTAGATTGTCTATTTCACTGCTACATTCCCTTACGTGGTGCTCATTATACTGTTTATTCGAGGGGTGATGCTGCCTGGAGCTCAGGATGGGATAATTTACTATCTCAAACCCGACTGGTCCAAACTGGCTTCCCCTCAGGTAAGTGAGAGGCATACGGAAGGGAAAGGGTTAATATAGACCTGCCAACTGGTTAGCCAACTTTTGTACTTAATTAACAACACACAAACAGCACAAAGGAGAAGCACTACCACAGTAGATAACAAGCACAAAAAATAAAAAAGTGAACAGGGACAAAAATATAAATTGTCCAGATTTCAGCTGCAAAATCTCAATGCAGTTCTGCAAAGAGTTCAGCTGCAGTGAACTGGGTTTTTATTTGTTAAAGGACTTGTTAGCATTGATAACTAAAGTTCTTCACCAAATAGATATCAACTACACACCCCTTGTTAACGGCAGCAGTGAGTGGCTGCCCAGGGTGCAAGGAACAGTTGAAAAGTTGGCAGTTGTATGCAAAGGGACGGAGGAAAGGCTCTTGAGTTCTAGCCCATCGTATTTCAATCTCTCTCTCTCTCTCTCTTTTTTTTCTTTTTTTTCCCCTCTCAGGTGTGGATTGATGCTGGGACCCAAATCTTTTTCTCCTATGCCATAGGACTGGGGGCACTCACTGCCCTGGGCAGCTATAACCGATTCAACAACAATTGTTATAAGTGAGACCCCATTTCCTACATCACCATAAGGGAGCATGGCAAGCAGGCAGAGCGTAGGAAGAAGAGGCTATGCCGTGTACAATTGTCACCATCTCCTCTCTATCATCCCCCTCCCGCTAGGGATTCTCTCTTTTTTTATACCTGCGCGGCAGGAAGACACTCAACAGGCAAAGCTCTGTGCATCGCTTCAGTGTGATGGGAGATTTGCCTGATGAACCGTGATGGCCGCAAAGCTGGATGTTCACATGGTGTCAGCTGTGTGGCTCTGCCAAACAGTGGAAAGGATGCCAGCAGATTGCCGCATGCATCTCCAAGCGTTGTTGGCTAGGAGAGAGCCAGGTTCTCTCTCTTGTTTTGTTCTGCTGGGTTGCCAGGACTAAGCTGTCTGCCTGGTTGATTTGTCCAGTCTGCAGATGAATGATAATCAGGAAAAGCAGGGCAGGGCAGGGCCAGGAAAAGCAATGGTGGGTTGTTGTTGTTGTTTTCCTTTTCACTCTGCCCTCATCGGGTCTATCTTAAAAGATAAAGAACCTCTCCCCACCCCAGATTGACAGACCCCTTTGGCAGCAAACCCACTGAATGACAACATGTGTTGCCAACAATAGACCGTGCTGTCCTGCATCGATGGGGTTCATAGTCCAAGATATCTGGGCTCCAATTTGGGGGGAAGCAGAGGAGAAATATTCTGGTGTGTCTTTTTCAGTCATCCCATCACTCTGGAGATCTTAATTTCTAATAATTAGTAACTTTACTGGTTCAATGGTTGTCCCCATTTCTGGGGGACATCAAAGACATCCTAGGAGATGAGTTGTGTTTGTGAACTGTGGCCTGAAAAGCAGGCAGCATAGGAAAAGCAGAAACACACACACACACACACACACACACACATATATCCTGATACCTGTCTCATTAGCTGGGGACCACAATCTCTTACTGTGCCATTGTTGCTCTTCTGGCCAGCTGTAAAGTCCAATCCTACACAGTACTACATACCTGTGACACTGAGATCACACGCAATAAGTTGGAACTTGTAACTCTAGGAAGGAAAAACGGTTCTTTAAAATTCTTTTGGGTAGAACATGTAATTTATTACTTATTGGAAGCTGAAGTCCCAGAGCATCTGACATTTGCAGGACACTGGTTTATTTTTGTTTTCTCATGAAAACTTTTCATACATATTAACACAACATGTGTCTTTTTACCCTTGTTGGAAAAGAATAGTTGGTAATCTGAGATTCCAGGGAAATCTCTTAATAATCTGCAGCAGAAAGCCATTCAGTAGGGATCTGATTCTGCCCGGGACTGCTTAAGGGCGCCCACAGATTATATCACACTGCTGACTAAGCCAAACAGTACAGTATAAGACATTTATTTAGTAGCTGCTCTTCAAAGGCTGCCAAACACTGTACATCTAAGCTATTGCCCTGTACACATTTGGGGATAAATCAGGCTGAATGCACTAGGTTTTAAAACTTGCATTGTTAAGGGAAAAGTGTGATGGAAGTTTATCTATTTAAAGAAGAACAATATAATATGCCTTGATTGAAAAATTGCTTCACCTGTTTACTGTGTATGCAAAGTTCATCAAATATATAAGGAAATAGCACAGAGAAATAAGCATCTAATAATTTTGGGGAAATTCCCTCCACCCATATATCATTGAGAAAAAGGGTCAAGAGCTGCTTTGCTTGGAAGTCGCTTTCCCTTCTCCCCTTCATGAGCTAACTCACTCCGTTCTTGTTGCTTGTTCTGAATGCTCTGTGGCCTCCTTGCCCAACCTGTCCTGCTGCTAGTCCATAACATCTCCTCGAATCTGTCTCTAAAGTGCATGCATGCAGTGTGAAATGCCCTTGGGTCCCTCAGCCTCCCTTTCTTTCCTCCTCAGCTGCTGCTTGTGCTGGGCTCCAAGGCACAGCCTGTCTTGTAAGCTCGCTCATCCTGCAAAAAGCAACTAATCCTCTTTCCACCTTGCCCTGCTTTCCTCCTTAGTGAAAACACCTTCGATGCTCTCGCTTTCCTTCTGCAACTCAGCCCAAACTCTTTCGCAACGATGGGTGGATGCGCGTAACAAACGGGCCACCGTATCTTGCTGCTGTTTCGTTAGAGCCCAGTTCCGTGCAGGATAAGACATGTTTATGTCTGATTTCGGTGTCCAAGATTCTGTAACATTGAGCTATGCACTTGCCTCTGTTACCTGAACGTCAAATGGAACATAGGGAGCATCAGCTAGGAAGCTGTGCTTGGTATGGTTTATTATGCTGAGGGATAACCACAACAAAGCCCCTCTTTGTCGGGTCACTCTTTCACAGTTGTCGTCCTTTGTCTTTTCCCCCCTGCAGAGATGCCATCATTCTGGCACTGATTAATAGTGGGACCAGCTTCTTCTCTGGTTTTGTAGTCTTCTCCATCCTAGGCTTCATGGCTGCAGAACAGGGAGTTGATATCTCTAAAGTGGCAGAATCTGGTGAGTGCTCATGAATTCAGGGATGGTAAAGCAAGTTGGATGAGATGCTTGGCTATTCTCCAATTCTGGGACAAGGGCAATTTTAGGAGGAAATAAAAACATTGGCGGTCAGGTGCAGAACGTAGTTTGGTTGCCTGGATCCTTAAAATTACACCTCCACCTACAACTACACCTTCTCTTGCTATACCAGAATTGTTTGATATACTCCATTTTTTATCATCCCTACCCATCCTATCAAGTAGATGATGAAGGGGAAAGATCAGCATAATTGGAAACTACCCCTGTGCATCCGGTATTTCCAGACTATCGCAAAGGCATGACACATCACTATACGCACACAATTTAGAATCGGATTTGTAACACTGAACAGGCTATACATAGGGTTGCATGTGTATATATTGTGAGGTTTTCCTACCCCGAAAATAAGAGCCTGTCTTATATTTTTTTGGACCCCGAAATAAGTGCTTGGCCTTATTTTCAGGGAGGTCTTATTATTTTGGGGCGCGTGGAACAAGATGGAGTTCCTCTTACCATCTTACCTGATTTCCAGCTCTGTCTCCCTAATCATAACAAGAAGAAATGGCGGGAATCGGGTATGCATGCGGTTAAATATTTTCAAGGAGGTCTTACTTTCAGGGGAGGTCTTATTTTTTTGGGGAAACACGGTATTAGCGGTGTCGTTTTGCCAGAATGGGTTGGGGGGGAGGGGGGAATCTTGGCTTTCATTTCAAAGTAAAATTGGATTCCAGTCCATCCGAAGCAGCTTTTGAGATTCTAAATGAAATCTTGACAGACTGTCTCAGTCCTGTATCCCGATGCAAAAGTAAAATAAAAATCTACTGCCTTTGAAAGTGTGAGTCTGCAAAATAAAAGAAAGACCTGTTGCTAAGCATTTTGGGACAATCTATTTGAGACGGCACCATGCCTTTCCGGGATAGGGGAAAAGCTGGCTAGAAATAAGCGACCATTTGATTGATTTACGTTTTACCGAACTGGAAATGCAGAAGAAGCTGTTCCTTCTTCCCTGAAGCAAGTGTGTCTCTTGTGTTAAGTTAACCTTCTTTTGTTCCTCTTTTTCTCCTCTGCAGGACCTGGGCTGGCTTTTATTGCCTATCCAAGAGCTGTCACTCTGATGCCAGTTGCTCCTCTCTGGGCTGCCCTCTTTTTCTTCATGCTGCTGCTTCTGGGCTTAGACAGCCAGGTGAGACTTTAAGGGGGAAGGGCAGAAAGCAGGAAGCGAATGAGTAACCAACACCATATTGGGAATGGCAGGAGATTCATTATCCTGCCTTCAACATCTCCACATGGAGTTCTCCAGTCTCCATACTTTGCTTCTTTTCCCCCTTCCGCTCCAGTTTGTAGGTGTTGAAGGCTTTATAACTGGGGTCCTGGACTTCTTCCCATCCGCTCATGCCTTCCGATTCCAGAGAGAGATCACCGTGGCCATCTTCTGTGTCATCTGCTTCTTCATTGAGCTGTCCATGGTGACTGAGGTACAACCGCCACTGAAGCACCCTTAGAGAAATTGGAAGGGGAGGGAAGGCGGGTGAAGTGCAGAGCCGTACAGGTCTGCACAAGCCAGAAAGAGGGAGCTTTGGAACATTCTGGAGGTGACCAACCAAGGCAGTAAATTCAGATCTCCTTCTGAGACAACCCCCTGTTGACAATACCTACATAAATATTGTAAACGAATGGGAAAGTCATGCTTGTGGGTTTGGGAAGAGGGATTTGCCCAGTGGGTCACAGTGCTGTCCTTCATGGCACACCAAATGTACTGTCCCAGCATTGTTCAGACTGCTTAAAAAACAGAGCAGATATCTCTATCCTCCATCCTTGCTTCTAGAGCTACCATAAAAAGCCAACTGAGAAATAATGTCAATCCTTTAATTGTGGGCAGAGAGAATCTGCTCTTAAACATAGGCTTAAAACAAAAGCACAAATTAGCATGGTTCATATTCCACTACATACAGGCAAGATATATATATTAAGCTTTTGTTCCTTTGATTAGTTCATTCCAATCTAGACATTCATGTTTCCACATGATTAGTAAATCAGCTGCAAGTCTTGTAAAACTTCAGAGCTTGCTGATGTAATGGCTTAGATTTAGCATGGTTTGTCCAACAAAGCTTTCCAGAGTATTCTTTGCTGGCTATTTCTTGCAAAACTTTAAAGTGTATAAATGTATGGGTTTCCCAAACAGCAGGCATTCATCAAAGTATAGGCTGCAAGGCCATGCACATTTATCTGCTGGCTTTACCCAGACTTCTCTGAGTAAACACATAGGATTTCATTGTTAATTTTGGGGAAAAGAGAGAAAGCTTTTCTATGAAATGAACTCTGTGATCCTAAAGATCTTTCCTTTAATCCTGGTAGCAGGGGTAATTGTCAATTATTCACTGTTGCTTACGCTGCACGAAATTGGCAAGTACACCCGATTATAGTTACATAATGTGAAACTATTTATATACGGTATGCACACAATGCACAAGCCAAACAATACAGATAGATTAAAACAAAAGCATTTGTAAGAGGTGTATTTGCTAATGGAAAACTTACTTGAAAATATTTGTTGGTTACTTACAGGTAGTCCTCATTTAATGACTGTCTTATTTAGCAACTACTTGCAGTTATGACAGTGGAAAAAAATAACAGGAGAAAATAACTTTACAATCAATCCTCTTATAGATGACCTTCACAGGCCTTAAGGCAAAAGAAAGCTGAAGGAAGATCATATGCACAGAGGCAGTTTCCCTGAATGACTGCTTTGCTTAACAGCGAAATTACCAGTTCCTAAACAATTGTGGTCACTCAGTGAGAATGACCTCTGTTGCTTCAAGTTGCAGTTGGGGTAGATAATATACTTTTCTCTGGTTTTAGATTAAACTCTTCTTTTTGACACATTATCTTTTTGTGTATTCTGGGAGCTCCCACTTAGGTAGTATAGACCCATATTTCTGGCTCCATTTTGGCACGATACCTGTTGAAGCATCCTAGATCAGGAGTGGGGTTTCAACTTTATTAGCGGGACTGGCTGCTGGCAACAATATTTGGAGGCCTTAGATTTCCATTACTGTTCTAAATGAAATGCCACGATTTCTCTTTTGTAGATTCCCATCAAAGATTTTGGAGCTTTATGCCACTTAGCAGCTCCTCATCTTTTTACTTCCTTATAATGTGCCCCCCCCTCCTTTATGTCCTGGCCACTGAGTTTACATTAACCAGGTGTCCTCTGCTAAAGTATCCACAGAGCTGTGACTGTTGCACCTACTGTCTCCTTTCAGTGCCAAGCTCAGATAAACTCTTCAGTGGATGTAGGAGCAGGTTCTATACAACATTGATTGGCCTGAGGCATATGTCATAATTGCCCTTCCCCTCTTGTTTCCTTATAATTTGGGGAGGGGGGGGTGAATGGTTAGTATGCAAAGAACTCTAAAGATCCACATGAGGCCCTGAAAACATCACACTTACGATTTATGGCTAAACAAGCATCAAAAGTTAATTGT
>JANHFT010003714.1:226769-239153 GCA_032467955.1 Pseudoxenodon macrops | reverse complement strand
GCCTTAGATTTACATTTTTTTAAAACAAAGAAGTTATTTTTTAAGAGATGAAATATTTTAAATTTCTATATACATTATAGATATATAGGTATATAGGTATATGTACACATATACGTATATACATACATACACACACACACACACAAATATATATATATATATATATCTTTAGCCAAATGCATGGAACACAGATTCCTTCCCATTCAGTGGATGACTGCTTTGGGATCCAGAGCACTGCACTTTTATTCCTTGCGTAGGTGGGGGAGAAGAGGGTTGATCAGGTTAGAGAGGGCTGTATATCTAGGCCCCGTCTCTGGTTTTGTCAAGGAAGCAGAGTCTGGCACTCAGCAGAAGCAGGAAGGCTTCAAAAGGGAGCTGCTGAAAATCCTGGGTGTTTACTACTACAGTCAGCCGGGAGACATAAAGAGCAATTGCAATTGGCATTGGGGACTTTACTCCTAGTTTTGTCCCTCTTCCACTAAAGCGGCGTCTCTCGTTTTTTGTGCCCTCTCCCCAGATCTAGGAGGGTGACGCTCCACCTCATGCCAAAATGGCCGCCCTCTTGGCCTGTCTTTATCAATCATGGGCACTAAAAAAGCCTTTCTCTCTCCCACCCCCTTGCCAAACCAAGGGTCGAACCAACCAAGTAACTTGAATCATGGGAACCTTTTGTATTAAGATTACATAATGACTTATCACAGTATTAACGAGTTTCATAGTATTACAAATTTGCCCAAAATATGAGAATACAGGGGAAGTGTTCATGTACTTGTAACCTGGGCTCTGCTCCTGGAGAAAACATAGGCCTTTCCTGAAATGTCTTGCATTTTACAGATCCTCTCTCCCTCCTCCCCACCGAGATGGACAACACTATTTGGTTCCAATGTTTCAAGTGCCTCCTGTGTTGCCATTGTGCTGCCTCATCAACCTGTGGCTTCCAAAAGCTTTAAAATCTACTTTGTGAAATGGTGCAGCAGTGCTCCATAGATGTATTAGGAAAAGAGTCCAGGGGTTCTGTAGGATTTGTAGCCAGAATTAGAATCCAACACCCCCCACCTGCCCACCGGGCTGCCTGAATAAATCTTGCCAAAGTCTGCTTCCCTGTCAAGAGCAGAACAGCCGTGGATATGCAGGTGTTATTAGACTACAGTTTCCATTATCCTTGGCCGCATATTGTGAAACCGATGGAGTTTGAAGTCTAAGAACATTTGAAAGGCCACGGATTCCCCCCACCTTTATTCGGCATCAAATCATTGGTGCCCCTCTATGCCAGTGTTTTTCAAATTTGGCCATTTTAGGAGGTGACTGTGACCCATGCTGCCTCTCGAATTCTGGGAGTTGAAGTTCACACCTCTTAAGGTTGCCAAGTTTGAAAACATTGCTTTACGCCATCCTTTGCCAACCTGGTGCCCTTTGACAGATGTGATGGACATCACCCAGGTTTCTTAGCCAGTACAATCAACAATTGTGCTGGCTGGAAATAGCCTCTTTGTTGAAAGCACCAAATTCAGGAAGGCTGCTGTGATGCTTTATGCAACTCCCAATAAATCTTCACTAGTTTTTTTATTTGCACATTTTCTAAGAAAGAAAAAGTGTGTTGTGTAAATATACATTTATTCGCATATCTAAATATCCAAGAGAAACCGATCCTTAACTGTCGTAGAGAGCTTCATACTTGTCTATTTTTAAAAAGAAGCACTTATACAAGAAATAGAAATATTTAATTTTCTTATATTTCTGCAGATTGTACAAAAAAGGGTGAATAAGAAAGACATTACAGAATTTTATTTTGTGACAAAAGTTATATAAATATTTTGTCTATACTTGTTTAAAATAACAATCCAACCTCATGAAATAGGGAATTGGATGTTTTTGAAATTTTAGGATTAGTATGTAGGATGATCATGTAACAAATAAGCAGCGATTTGGGAAAAATGAACAAGATCTGGCAGGGAGGGTTGAACTGATCTGCATTAACTAAGAATTGTGTGATTTGTTTCATCTGCTGCATGTAGTTTGTATTGTCTGTACCTAATACTGTTTTCTGGTGTGATCAGTTTTAAGGCTTCTGATGTGTTTAACTGCTGCTTCACAGAACAATTGTCAATCACCAAGCCAGGCATGACAACATGCCTGCCTGAAAAGCTAAATAGAGCCTCCATAGCCAGTTATTGTGTACCTTTGAATATCAGCTGCTGTGGACACCTATGGGGGGGAAGACTCTCATGCTTGATTTGTGAGTCCCTTGAAAGCTTCAGAGCTGGTTGCCATTACAAACAAACTGCTTGGGTTGCATGGATACCAGATCAAATTCAGCAGAACTCCTTAAATTAATTATGTTTATTTGCAAGTCAGAAACACTATGCAAGATGCGGATACAGCATCACATCTAATAAACTTATTTTTCCTAATGCTCGGTTCAGAGTTCAGTGCATCCACATGCAGTTGTTAAATATGACAATCTGCAAGCAAGCTGCATGTGTTTCTTTCACGTTCTTTTCTTTTTAAAAAAAAAAAAAATATTGTAGAGGTTTTTATGCTTCTTTAGTCATTTTTGGGTCTATGCAGCTAATGCATTTGACACGTCTGTTCCATCTGAATTCTTCCTCAGTTTATCCCTTTGGGAAAACGGGCATTTTCATTGGAGTTCTTGCCCACATTTCTTCCAGCTGCCTCCAACAGATCACTGACTCTTTTGATTTATTCGATTTAACTGTAGCGTGCTATTACCAAGATTTCCATATAGATGTCATTTTTTGAGAACCGCATTACCTTGTAAGCAAAAATAAATTTGTGACTCAGTATTAAGACTGAAAGGCCATCTTTCAGTACGTTTTTCTTCCATTTCCTATTAATGCAGAACACAGTCACTAAACTCCCCTTTAGGAAGTGTGTTGTTTTCAGCCACAGCTTCACATTCCTCCCTGAAGTTAACCTTTGCAGGACTATTCCTCCTGCTTGTTGCCACTCACTCAGTAACAAAGACCCTCTTTCATCCTTTTGCACACAAGAGCTACTGTCTTCTTTGCCGTCTTTTTTCGAGAATTTGCCGTCACCCTTAAGCACACCAAAAACATTTTAAAAATATTGATGACAACAGCCAGGTGCATTGTGCTAAAGAAAATATTAATTAACGAAGGGGAAAGAGATGATATGACAGAAATAATAATAATCAGTGTCCAAGGCCAGCTGCTCACACCTTAACTACTTCCTTGGATATTTCTGCCCCGCAGACTCTATTCCCATTGTAGTCAGCTTGATGGCAGAGATTGCCAAGTGCCATAGTTCGCAAATCTTTGCCCTTTCTAACGCCTTGACTGCCTACAGTGACTAGGAGTTTCTAGGAAAGGAGGGTGGGAAGCAGGAGGAGGAAGTGGTGGATGCTGCGTGATGATTTTGACCTGTGCCTGCCCAAAAATCTTTGCCTTCGTTGCAGGGCTTCTCCCACCATCATTTATCATCTCTCCATCCAGCTGAGTTAGCAGTGAGGCCCTAGATTGTGGGGCTCAAGATTTTTCACTGGGTTGTTCACATCTCTGACCAGCCTTTTCCTCCTCCCTCATTTCTTCCCCAAGTATCACTGCCAGGCCTTCTTCTCACCCTCTGAGGCAATCGGTCTCCACCTTCTCATCCCAAACACGCAAACCACAAACCAGAATGGTGTCCTAGGTTACGATACCGATAGAGAGCTGAAAGCCAGCAAGATTTCAATTGGTTAATCCAAGGCCATTGGCTACTGACAGAGTTTGCTAAAATCAGGCCATGAAGGTTTTGTCCCAGAGCAAAACAAACCCCAATGAGATGATGCCCTTAGTTACCTTCGTCAAGTAGCAATTGACAAGGAATTTGCAGGTTTCGGTCAGTGATCTGAATAGTCTTGCGTTTGTTGCCTTTGCCTGGGAAATTCCTGCCTGCTGTTCTGACACAGATCCATCTCGGTACAGATTTTTACACCATTTTCGTCTTCCTTCTATTAATTTGCCAGCCAGGGCTGGAAAATGTAACCAAGAATCCATTACTGTCAAATCTTAAAATTTGGATAGAAGAAAGGAAACGGCATAGAACATTCCGATGAAAGACGCTCAAGAAATATTAGTTCCAGGAGTAAAATAGAATGTAACCTGGAGATTTCTGACCACTTCCACCAGCATCCGTGTGCAAAAATGTGAGACCCATAGCCTGGTCCAAAGCAAAGGACTTCCAAACCATCAGCTGATGCCATTCAAACACTCCCAGCCCGTGCAAATGCCACACTCTTGTTTTCCATTTTGCAAATGGAGGGAGAAATGGCAATTGTCGGCCTCTGTTCAAGGCCAACTATGCTCTGGGAGATTACATTCATCACACGCACACATCAGGGCACACACATGCATGCACACACACATACACGCACCCTGTGTCCCGGTCTTCCAACCTTGCAGCTTTAATCCCAATTGCCAGTATTAGCTCAGTGCCAGGTATATTGCAAAACTTCTTCAAATCCCATTCCTCTGTAATCAACTGCGGGTTATATATTGTCTGTAATTACTTTTCGTGTACAGTATGTATGCGCGTGTGCGTGTGGGTATGCTCGCTCTTATCATGGAACATAGCAATAAAAGGAGCCACCTTGACCTTCCACCCAGATGAATGTGTCTCTGTTTATGAAGCGTGGCTGGGCTGGGGGAAGGGCAGGAGGAAGGGCAATTTGGCTTCTCTTCCTCCCAAGCTTGGCAACACAGGCTGGCTGGGGAATTCTGGGAGTTGCAGTCCACACACCTTAAAGCCGCCAAGGTTGAAAAACACGGTTCTAAAGCAATAGTTCATGAATTACGAAATTGAACGTGTGCAAAGATGGGCAGGCCCAGACCCACACCCATCACATCATTTCCTGGAAGGATCCTGGAAGTGTTGAAAACGAAACTCGCATATTATTGAGAAAGCGGAGGTGTGACTACTTCAGGTGCAGTGAATATCTTTTAACTTTACAGCCTTTCTATGCGGTAGGCATGGGAGGTCCGCGTTCTCCTGTTTCAGTTTGTGGATTGACAATTGTCACAGAAATAATAACTTCCAAATATTTGTTCGCCATTGTGATTTACCTGATAATGACTGGAAACAACCGAGATTTCTTTTGCAGTTGCAAACTATAGACATTTGATTACATGGGGTGCTTTGCTAGCAACCCAGCTGAGCGAAGGACCCCTGTTGTAAAACCACCTCAACTCTTACACCGAATATTATACAACTAAAATTGCATCATGATTTCCATGGTAAAATCAGGCTATCGTGAGGAGTAAGTTTTCACTACTGACCTTTAGATTTCAAAGCTGCTGCTATACGTCATGAACTCACTTTTATATTTTTCATAATTTACTTAATATTCTTCTATTCAGAAGTAGCTTTGCTAACAACACCTTGAAATTGTCTTAATGGTCGGAGCCCTCTTGCTCTTAAAAGTAACAGACAGAAGCCACACAATTGATGGTGGAGTCACAACCTTTAGCCACACCCACTTTACTTGCCCCTGTTTCTGAGAGATGCAGCCAGATACTAATGAAGAGAGAAGGGGATCTTATGCCCAGGGAGGAGAAGTAGTTTATGCTAGAGATCAGCTGACAGGAACTTGCTCTTCTTTTCTCTGCAAAGTCAGTAAAGCAGTCCTGCGGTCTGTTCCCAAAGCAAGGTGAAAACCTGAAAAATTAAGTACCTGTCAGGATAAGAAAAGAAACATTGCCCCCAAAGGATCATCTCTGGAATACAAGTAGATCTCAGTGTAGCTAATGAATCCCGTGAAAGGGTTGCATTATTCTAATGAAAGATATTTGAAGTGATATTTCTATGGAAAATAGGGCAATTGGTTCCAGCTTAACAGAAACAGACAATGAAAATTTGTAAACATATGTTTTCTTTATTAAATATTACAGTAAGGATAAAAAATAATATAAATGTATGGTTGACAAAGTCACAGAGAGCAAAATAAAAACAAAACAAAACAAAAAATCTACCATAGATTCAGGCAGTCCTACATCTCCTATTCTTGTGTTGCCATGACCACATTCATGTCATTCAGTAACATCCCATTTTTGCTCTAATGTAATAATAAGTATCTTCTATTTTAAACTTGTACTATTTTCCTCTGATGGAAACACTCTTTTCTCCATTTTGCACACACGAAGATTAGCAGCATCTTAGACATTGGATTGGAAAGGAATGGAATAGAATTAGAATTAGAATTGGGAAGACTTTGGAGGTCTTCTAGTCCAGCCCCCTGCTCAAGGAGGAGACCCTATACCATTTCAGACAAGTAGCTGTCCGGTTTCTTCTTAAAAACCTCCGGTGATGAAGCACCTACAATTTCTGAAGGCAAGATGTTCCACTGATTTAATTGTTCTCACTGTTACGAAGTTTCTCCTTAATTCCAGGCTGCTTCTCTCCTTGATTAGTTTCCAACCATTGCTTCTTGTCCTGCCCTCTGGTTTCCTGGAGAGTAATTTGACTTCTATGTGGCAGCCCCTCAAATATTGAAATACCGCTATGATGTCACCCCCAATTCTTCTTTTCTCTAGACCAGCCAAGCCCAAATCCTGCAACCGTTCTTCATTTGTTTTAGTCTCCAGGCCTTTCTTCAATTGCGCACACTCATGTGAAGTGAATTTGGGGGTCACATTAAACATGACCTGGAATCAATTTACAATTTGCACTAAATCAAATATATTATTTGAACTTGCACTTATTGCGACCTATCTGTATACAATTCACCAACATAGAGGATCATCCCACAGCATGATTGATTATTGTTACCAATAGATAATATCAGATCCATTTACTTTAGAAACTGGGTGGTCCTATTACATGGGTGACATATATAAGCCTCAGGACTCGCACTTTTGCTCCTACATAAAAATTAGAATGCTGGCATTTCTTTCAGAGGAGTGTAGGGGTTTACCAAACTGTATGCTTGGTGGGAGCTGGTGCAACATTAGTAAACTTGGATGGCTTTGCACAAAAGGAAGCTGACTAGCTGGTGGCTCGTTGACTTCAGCCAGTGGAGTTACCGTAAATTTATGGCCCAGCGTGGAGTGAGAAAAATCAAACCGAGATCAGGTCAGTTCTGAATGGCTGAGTCTGTTCTGCAAACAAAGGGTGTCAGAGCAAGTCCCCATGGATTGGTGCCCTCCTTGAGAGGAAATAGCACTAAGGAGCAGAACAATGTGCACGTGTGTATGTGCACAGTACGTGTGAGTATGTGGGTATCTTTTGCTGCGGCCCAAATAATATCTCCCTAGAGCAAATATATATATATATAGGCCAGTGCCCTGCAAAGCCAGACAAAACCACCTTGGTTTTCACTTCAGAATTTAGCAGAACCTCAAGGGAGATAAAACATCCCCAAATGTCACAGAGAAGATAAACTTTCTAGTCAAACATGGCTAGCGACAAACCATCAGTCTCTACCAAGCCACATCCCTGGAATTGCTAGCTATGCAGACATCTAAACTGTCTGTTTATTGTTTATTATTTATTCTAATGTATATGCCTCCATCTCATTATCTGTGTGGCGTAATGCTAGGATAGGATGGCACTGACCAAATTTATTTTTAAAAACGGCTTTGACCTTTGACCACAATTGAAAATTACAATTATAAGATTATGAAAAACCTGGGAATCAAAGTGAATAATATATATACTGTATACTATAAAGTATTTTATAGCAAGGTCTCCTTGTCCTGTGTCACTACCATGGCTTGTAAATTCTACAAGCCAGTTTGGGAAGTTTCTAACCATTGCTCAGGGGAATCAGAGAGAGAGGACAGGACCAGAGGGGTTATTTCAAGCTGGGAACAGAGCAAGCTTCAGTTGCCAGTGGCTTGTCCTTGCTCCTGCCTCTTCTCCTTTGCCAAGATTGGCAGCTTAACTACAGCTGACAGAGATCCAAGAAAGCCAGGTTGAAAGAAAAGTCAGGCTCAGGAAAAGCAAGAGATCGGTTCCTTGAACCTGCCAAGATACATGATTGCCACTGTCCTTTGTTTTTATTAAGTTGCAATAGAACTCCATTGTCAAATGCCAAATGCTGCATTGGGGAATTTTGTCACAGATGACTCAGAGAGACAGAAGAAAGACAGGAAATGGCAACCTTATAATAGTAAAATTTTCAAACCTGAAATACTATCAGGACCTCCTTTAAATATTCAGTTACGCAACCTACAGTGATGCTGGGGAAACCAGTATCCTCAGCCCCAAACAGGACTATTCAACTTCCAGTCAACAACCATGCCCTCTCCCAGCGTCTAACAAACTATAGGTTTGATCTTCACCAAGATCAATATACGATTAATCATATATGATTAACTATGATCTTCAACTTCCAGCAGCTGCTGGTTAGCAACATTGAGGTGTGCAGTTCAGCAACATCAGGGGAGATACAATTTCCTTTCCCATAAACTATCAAAGATTCAAGAATCAAAGAGTCTTATTTTTCACTTTTATTTTGAAGGCAGCACTCAATATGGTGTGATTTTTTGGAGGCAATGGAGGATGTTCTGCTTAGATGGGAGCTTTGAGATTTCTTTCTTTTTTTAAATTTTGGCATTCAGAATATAAAGCACAAAATGAAAAAGCTAGTGTTTTTATTTGGTGGCAAGCCTAAGTAATTAATCATAATTATACAACAAGGCATTTTAAAATATGGAACAATTCATGTTTTGAGAGCCATTCACCACCATCCAGGGTGACTCATAATTTTGTTTGGGTAATCAGAGTCCATTTTCTACATAATAAAAACTCTGCAGCATAAATGGCAAACAGGGCATTTGCCCGATTCTAGAGGTCCCATCTTGAAACATCTCTGCTCCAAAGGTGGGGTGGAAAGGAGATGCCATTGAATGTGAATGACAAAACAAGTGTATGTAAAAGCTAATCCACCATGATAGCAACCAATTCTTTGTTCTTCTTTAGCTAGCGCTCAAGTGAGACTGTCCTAGTGCCTAGAGCACGGGTCAGCAACTCGCAGCTCTGGAGCTGCATGTGGCTCTTTCATCCCTCTGCTGTGGCTCCATTCCTGGTCAGCTCCACAATTGATAGAGCTTCCGGTTAGGACAGGTAGAGGAAAAAGGGCACCGTGCTAGGAGGAGACTCTATGGTGGAGGAACTGGACTGAACAGGGGGCTTCCGGTTAGACCTTTGTGGCTCTTTGAGTGTTTAAGGTTGCCGATCCCTGGCCTAGAGGCTATGCAGGCCTGGCTAGGAAGGAATCCCATCTACCCTACCAAGATTGAGTGACTGTGAGTTTTGGGACAGCCTGGCTCTGGGGCTATTCCATCTTTGACATTCAATGGGGTTGAATTTCCCATTCAAGGGTGATGTACAGTCTGGGGATCTTCCTGGACTCATTCTTCCTGCTTAATGAACAAGTGGCAGCCGTGTCCAGGACAGCCTTCTCACAGCTTATTCTGGTGCACACTTTTTCTGGATCAGGAGGCCTTTTGGTCACTCATGCCTTGGCTACTTCACAACTCAGCAACTGTAATGCACTCTACATGGGGCTGCCCTTGAAGATCACCTGAAAGCTTCAACTGGTCAAGAATGTATTGGTACAGAAAATTATGGGCATCTGGTTTTGTTTGTTGTTTCAGTTTAAATGTTTTGGTATATTATGGGGCATCAACCAGTAGTGGGTTGCTACCAGTTCTCCCCTAATCTAAGAACCATTAGTGCCGGTGATGGAAGGCTCCGCCCACCTGCCCCAACATCATCACGGACGATTTACGCATGTGCAGAAGGTTCTGCGCATGTGCACAAGCACTGTGTGCGTGCAAAGCGGAAGTAAGTAAAATCCACCCCTGATATCAACCTGAATGTTTTTAGTGCATACTATCCATTTCAATCTGACAATTTCCAAGCCATTAATATATAATAATAATAATAGCAACAACACTAAAAAAAAGCACATATTTATAGAAAAAATATTTCCTGGAATATAATATGCAATATAAATAAATCCACTAAGCAGCCGCCACACGATATCCTTATATGCATCTATGTTGCATGATGAGCAGCATATTTCCAATTAGCTGAACCCACCATTTTTTCCGTAAGGATCCCTGCAGTTAGTTGAAGAAAGGGGCAAAACGTGAGTTCAGGCAACCATTTGTCAAGATACCAGCTTGGATAACATAATGCAAGAGTTTCTATTGTAGCTACTAAAACTGAAAGCCAGAGGCAGCCAAAGGTCTAACAGTAATGGTCAATGGCTTCATTCCTCCTTTGTAGGGGGGTCAAATGGAGTATTTTGCAACTAATTGTAATCACCATCTAGAGGTGAAAAATGTTTGTGTTAAGACTATTTTTGGGGACAAGGCAACAGAGCCCTAATTCTTTGATTTGTTTCTTTTCTCTCCCAGCTCTTTATAACCGAAGTGAGTTGCTATAGCCAGCCAGATTTGTTTATAAAACAGCACTGAATACCCTCTCCATTATAACCCTAATATTTGTAACACCTTAGCTTAGCATGGCAAATGAATACGCTTCATAAAATGGTGAAGAGATAAAATTATCTAACACTTGCAAATAGCCTATGAAGGATCAAGACTGTCAAAGAGCAAAAGTCACTAGACATATCATTAAGTTGTAAACTGTAAGATATGATAGGCACTGCTTTGGATTTAAAAAAATATTATCTATAAATACAGATAATAAATGTGTCAAGCTGATTATTAGGTTAGACATTAAACAATGGCTCTTGGTGACTGGACATGGGCTGCATCTTAGGTCACTCTTGTTCATTCCTTCTACATTTACCTCGGAAATTTCAGGTTAGAAGATCCAACGCTCACCACCCATCATGCCTTGGAATATTTACAGGTTGAGCTGTTCAGAATATAAGGCAGACTGACTTCTGCCAGACTCAGGTGCTCCAGATATCCTGGACTTCAATCTCCACAATCTGTGACCATGGAGTTGAAATCCAAGGTATTTGCAAGCATCGTGTTTAGACAGGATGGTCTAGAGACTTCTGGTTTTGGAGTGAGGGTTGGGGACAGGAATATAAATCTCTTTATTAAATAGAAACAACATTTGTGGAATGCTTACATTAAAAAAGCACGCAGGTTTAAAAACTTTTGAAGAGATCCTGTAACGATTTGTTCAGCATGTCAGTTATTTTGAGTCTCCAAGAAGCATCAATACTTAACCACCAGCACCCAAGGAACCACCAATCCAGGCGTCTTCCTGTCTTCCTTTCCTTACTCCAGGTTCCAAGGAATACGTTTGACTCATAGAAACATTCAGAGTGATACTCCATTTGTCCAGTAAGAGAATTGTCCAGTAAGAGAATTTCTTATTTAGTTTTGATCTTATTTCAACCATTTCCCTCCAGATCAGGCAAGGGAGGAAAAAACTTCAGAGAAATCCAAGCTGTTGCCAGAACTGTTATGAGGAAGCAGCAAATCCATGCATGAAGTGGAATGTGTGTTCTCAGGGCTTATGTCACATGAAGTGTGACTTCATAGCCATTTAAGAATTATCCTTCCAACTCTAACATAATCTGTTTATGCAAGACTCTAAATTCAAGTCTAATAATAGCCCTGACATACAGCCCACTAATATTACAGGTGGAAAACAACTGAGGCTAGTTTGGATTTCCAGCAAAACTTCCACATCTGGAACAGTTCTTCCACCGCCAACATTTGTTCCTCCCTTTTGATTTGTTTGCCTTTACCCAAGTCTTGGTTCGGCTTCGACGGCTTGACTTCAGTGCATCCTTCATTTTCAAGTTGTGAAGCAAGAGTTGGTGCCATGGTGTTCCTCTATTTCTGAATGCACTTCCCAGGGAATTTTTTTCTTGTCTGTGTCTAGACAAGGTTTATAAATCAGCGTCACCATTTTAGCTGAAGACTCAAAGGCATGACAAGTTTGAATTCTAGAGTTTGTTGCAAGGTTGCAACCTTTATCAGCTTGGTCAAGACACTAACACCATGATGGCAAACCTATGGCATGCGTGCCACAGGCGGCACATGGAGCCATATCTGAGGGCACGCAAGGTGCTGCCCTGTCAACTCCAGCGTGCATCTCTGAGCTGGCCAGCTGATTTTCATCCTTCCAGAGGGCAGGGGGAGGCCGTCTTCGCCCTCCTCAGGCTTCAGGAAAGCCTCCAGAACCTGTGGATGGCGAAAAATGGATCCAACGGACCAAACAGAAGTTCGGAAATGAACTTCCAGTTGGCCTGTTGGCCTGCTTTTTTGCCCTACCTAGACTTCAGGAAAGCCTCCTGAAGTTCGTTTTTGAACTTCCAGTAGGCCCGTTGGGTCCATTTTTCACCCTCCTGAAGCTTCAGGAAAGCCTCTTGAAGCCTGGGGAGGGCAAAAAACGGTCCAACGGACCTACCAGAAGTCTGGAGGCTTCAGT
>JANHFT010003714.1:213898-226669 GCA_032467955.1 Pseudoxenodon macrops | reverse complement strand
GCTTTTGCATAGCCACGCCCACAAAATAAGCCACACCCACAGAACCGGTAGGGAAAATTTTTAGATTTCACCCCTGGCATAGAGTCTTAGGTTTGAACAGAAGATTCCCATAAAGCTCATACTTTTCTCATTGTTTACTAGAGGGTAGCCAATTCTGTAACTTTCATCCATGCCACAAAAACTACATCTCCCAACTCCACATTGTGCCATTCTTCATTCTTTGATGCCTGGGGTCACCACGCAAGGTCACCCACAACCTGCCAACCAGGGAGAGCACAACAGAAACCTGCCGTTATTCTTGCTGAAGGCCAAGGGAGCTGCCAGTGCTAAGAGACCTGCAGCTGCTGACCCAGACTGGTATCGATCCCCAAAACCTTTGCTCCTTGCAGTCCTCGTGCCAGACACAAGTTGTCGCAACAGAAAGGCAGCTTCTCCAGCTCTTTTAACACACAATAAGGTAGGGTTGCAGATGTGAAGTCCCTTCTCCTATTTCTAAAATTGGGACAAAGAAGCCGGACTGATCAGTTTGTTCTTTGGCATGTTTTTGCGTTAAAACATCGGGGTTTATATTTGTGAATCGGTAAAGGGGAGAAGAGGTAACTGCAGAACAAATGGAGAGAGCAGCAAAGAGGGTGGAGGAAGAGGCAGGCTAAGGTCACCCTTAAGGATGCCAATGAGGAGACGAAAAGAATGAAGAGAGCTCGGAAGCCATAATTGCAAACCAGTATTTTGAGGGCAGGAAGGGCCAAAGATAAACAGAAACAGGATTATTTTTTAAATATCCACTCCCATAGAATACGTTCCTTAATACGTCCATTTCTCTGAGAGGGGAAAACACACCTCCTGCGGTGTGAAAAAGCGGAGCGGTCTCCTTGCTCCCAGGGCTGCAGGCCAGGATCCCCCTCTTAGGGAGAGAAAGAACAAGCATGCAATTGAGAATACTCTCTTGCCTCGCCAGGAAGAGATGTTTAAGGTTTGTGACTTCTGGCTGGGCTATTGCTTGTGCCATGATAAATCACCTGGCAGAGCCTGCGAAAACAGATCAACTTGCACATAGATAAAGTCAGAACAAGCAAGAGTCTCTTTCCTAAAACTTTCCACTGGAGTTTGTATGCTTTGGAAGCCTAGGTGGCTCTCCTGCAGTGCTGAGGTGATCAGCCTTAAGGCTACCACCTCCTGCAAGTAGAAGTTACTCGTTAAACCAACCCTGAATTTGCAGGAGGGTGAATTGGAACAGTGTCCTTGGGACACTTCGTATTATGAAAATGCAGCAAAGGTAGGAAAATTCCCTTCTGCCGAAACTCCTCATGCGATTGACGTTTGGCAACAGAAAACAAAGAGGATGAAGTCTAGCAACTCAGGAATCCTGATTGGCTGCTCTCAAGATAAGTTCAGGTCTAGGAGATACCAGCACACCCCCTATAAGTCAACATGGTTAATACTTGACTTCTACGTACAGGTGGAATGATACCCCTGTAAAGAAGACAAGAAGTCAAACTAATCCTGTCAACTAAGATCAAGGACAACCCCCCCCCCGGGCTTAAAGTCAAGGGCAACTCTTTTGACTCTTTATATTTTAATCCTTAACTTTAGCCTTACTGAAACTCCAGATGTATTAGGACCTACATACCTCCAAATCCCCAGGCAGTACTGCTGTTGCCTTACACATTTGCTATGAGTAAATGCATCCAATCTACTGATTTTTGAAACAGAGTCTCAAATATTTGTAGAATGAAGCATGCCAAACGTAAACAGCACTTAGGGAATCACAACTCTAGAACTTCTGTAGAAGTAGAAACTCTATAGGTTTCTTTTTCAAAGACGCAACTGAAGAATTCATTATTACTTTTAAAGTCATCACAAAAGCTCAGAGAGCATCAAGGACCCCCTCATCATAAAAGCTTCCAGAATTGGTTGGGACAAAAATAAATCCATTCATTCTGCAGGAGTTACAGGTATTTTATCTCCTTATACTTTTGAGCTTCAAGCCCTCAACCTGCCTGGGCAGAGCCATAAATGCAGAAAGGAAACTCTTAGGGGGGGAAAAAAGACTTTCATAATGTTTTCCCTTGCTTTTTGTGGTAGGAGAAATCTGAATATGTGACAGCCCAAGTGATTCATCAGGGAAATCCGTGGAGCCATCATACTCCTCTAAAACAAAAGTGGCCAACTTTTTGGTATCCCTTGGAAGTTGTCTTTTATTATCTTCAGCAGCAGAAGTCCCTGGTGGGCACAGCATTAGACAAGGCAAAGGTAGAATATGCAACCTTACTGTTGGGAAGTCTGGAAGAGTAAAAGTTACTGTGTTATTACTTTTGTTTCATGTGTTTGCTGAAAATCGTTGGAAAAGCAGGTTGCTTTTATTCAGGGATTAGCCACTAAATTTTAGCAGCATGACCTTATTCTTTTTCTAGTAGGCTTTTCATTCCCCATTTCACTCACACTGTCACCAGTTATTTTTCGAGTCTTAACCCTACCGGTATTTCTTTCTTTTTTAAAAATCTCTGAACCAGGTAAGAGAATGAGACTCTGTTCAGGTCCCTCTTACAATATACGTTTTATATTAGATAATTTTTATAGGGTTGTATGATGTTTGTCTCTCAGGGTGCAAAGAGAAAATATCTGCTGCGAACTGCAGGTAGGCATCAGGAAAATCATCTGGCCAGTAAATGCTCAGTTCCATTCAGTCGCCCTGATTCCACCCCAAATAAAGGAATTAAAGGGTCATATAAAGAAAAAAATGGAGGGTTATATAAATGGAGTCATTTCTTGGGAGAACATCTTAGAGAAATGCTTCCAACGACGTTGCAAACGTTCAATAGGAAGTCTGTGCCCATCTTGTTTTTACATTTAGATCACAAGTTCTACAAACTGAGAATTTCCCTCAATTTTAAACAAATCCTAGAGATTCTGATGCCTTCCAGATTGGCCAACTGAAGAGAATGAGATTGGGGGAGTGGCCCCGTGTATCATGTATCTACTCTAGGCCAGCATTTCTCAACTTTGGAATTCTGGGAATTGAAGTCCACACTTCAAAGTTGCCAAGGTTGAGAAACCGCTTTAAGCAATACTACTGGGAAAGAGCCAAACGGTACTTTGTTTCGCGCTTGTAAGAAAGCGGAACAGAACAAAAGTTTTATACCACCTTCCCAGCACACCTTGTTGTTTGTTGGTGTAAAGGAGTTCTACAGGTCTTTTCATGCCACGTTCAGAAGCCTTGAATTCCCACCCCACCTCTATGGGAGAAGGTGTATTCCTGAGAGAGTTTGTATTTTTCCTCTCCTTCAAAACTCTTTCCATTATAGCCTTAGTTAAATCCCTCAGCATCAATTATCCCCATTCCCATCCCACTCCAGATTTTGCCAGCTCCCCCCTTTTTTATTCCACCTTTGCCAGAACTTCCAGAGTTCTGCTCTTATTAGTCTCGGACTGAATGGCTTTTCTTTGCTTACAGGCAACCTTGTCACTTAGGTGGGCACCTAGCCAAAGACTATACACAGTAGTAGCCCTTGTGGCTCCAGGGCATAATTAATGGCTGGAAAGCCAAGGACCAAAGGACCAAGAAAGAAGCCATAAATGTAACCTGGACAAGACCCAGATGTTGAGTTAGAGAAGACAACACAAACAGTGTGGCCAAGGCTGCGGGTATGATGGGGGAAGGAAGGCAAACCCTTTTCACCTCCAAGGCAGTCAACAGGGGTGGTTTGAGTTTAGCCAGGAAGAGGCAGTCCAAGAACCCAGTGGCCCCATAGTTTTCTCCTCAAAAACATACCTTGAGGCCCACAAGGTAAAACACTTTTTAGGGAGTGGAAATTCAACCCCCCCTCACAGAACACACCGAGAATACTGTTCCAAAGATTTAATAAGAAGCTTTGTACAGTCACCTTATTTCGCATATTTAAAAAAAATATATAAGAGGGGGGTATGGACGTATGGCCAATCTTTCCCCCTTTCCATTCAGGCACACAAACTCAAGACGGACTCTTCAGCCTAGAATGGTGCAGAGGGATAGCCAATGCGTGGCGATACAAATGCAGCTGAAAAGAGGCAGGCCCTGTTAAAGAGTGCATGCTGAAATAGCCAAGCAACCTCCCCAGCACAGCACCAGGACATGCTGCTGGCTGCCCTCAGCCTCAACAGATTCTTCTTTTGCCCTCGCCCCTTCTCCACCCTACCCCACCTCCTGGAAAGTCTCCCAGGCATACAGTGACAGACATCAGCTTGTCTCTCGCCAGCAGGCGCAATAAAATCCCGCTGTCTGCTCAAAAGCTATAGCAGCACCTTGGGGGCGGTGAGGTGTTTGGGAGAGGGGCAGGAGTGGATAAGAACAGAGGGTTCAGTTAGGTCCCACCGCCAGAAAGAGACAAATGTACAAGAAGGAACAGGATGGAGACTGGGCAATCCAACTGAGACAAGAATCATTCGTCCTTCTTATCCTTTTGGCCTTCACAAGTTGCCTGAAAGGAAAAGAAGAGGAAAAAAAACAGACAAAACATTGATTAGAACAAGAAAGGCCTTCTTCTATTTTACAGGCAGATTGTCAGCACTCAGGATGTGTAAGGGCTGAATTTTGCACAGCTTATTCTGCAATCTTTCTTAGTAAGGAAGAGGAAGCACTGCAGTGCTCCACTCACCAGTGCAGACTGACTCCAAGGTGCAAGTAATCCAGTTAAGCCTCCGGTTCATTTTTTAAGACAACCTCAAGCTCCACTCTATAGGCTTCCAAGCAGCCAAAGAGGCATTAAGGGTTGCCAACTTAACCTGGTCAGAAAGCTGAATTCCACAGTCATCATCACGATGTTTGGCATTTGTTACACGTTTTCCAGAATCAAAACAGAGGAAATATACTTGTGTTTAAAATGTCCCCTGAACTCCTCAACCAAGCTAGGTAGCTAGTGGATACTCTACGGTGTACACCTAGAAACTAAATACAAGCCCAATGTCATCTCAAAGCAGACAAAAGGCCAGTCATAAGACTCTCCAACACCAAATATACACAACAGATTGACTCCTTGCTGGTCAATGACGCAAGGGCTCCATTCAAGTCATTGTCCTTTGTATGCTGCAAGATCACGAGTTGTTCATTCTTGGGCACATCATTCTAGTGTGTCACTCTGGCTTGGTCTCCATGACATACGTGCCTAACGCTAGTTATTGCAAACGTGGCTTACGAAACTGGTGGTGCTGCTGCAAGATATTCCCATCAGCATTTCTTTCCCAGCAATGCCAAACACACTGACAAGACTTGCGGGTTCAAAAAAAAGGAATGACTCAATAACAGGACCGTGGGTGAACAAATACCCCATTACTAGGCACAGAGGTTAACTTCTTGACCAAGATGTTTTTTTTATCCCATCTTTTAAAGAAGTTCCTGTTCTTTAAAGCTTTGAAACTACAGGTAGTCCTCACTTAATAACTGGTCACTTATCCTCCAGGCGTTACTTTCAGTGGTGGGTTGCTGCGGGTTTGGACCGGTTTGCCCGAACCAATGGCGGAAATTTGCCCCCACTCACTGGGGGCTGGCCACCCCCCCCGAACTGCTGCTTGAAATCAGCTGGAAAAGAACCCTCTGCGCATGAGCAAAGCCTTCTGAGCATGCGTAGAGGGTTTTTACCCTGCTGCAATGTGACCAGGCGTGCGCAAAACACACACTTCCGACGCGACGCATACCAGTAGGGAAGTTAAGAGGAACCCACCACGCCTGGTCCTGGAGTTCCAATGCTGCACACACCTCTGCGGTCTCACAACCAGCTGTCCTTTACAGCACTAACGTGATCACGACTTTTGTCTATTTCTGACCTTTTCTGGCCAAAAAACACTCATGGGAATACGGGTAGTCCTCAACTTATGACCACAGTCGAGCCCAAAATTTATGTTGCTAAGTGAGAAATTTGTTAAGTAAGTTTTGCCCAATTTTACGATTTTTCCTGCCACAGTTGTTAAGTGGATCATTGCAGTTATTAAATTAGTATCACGGTTGTTAAGTGAATTTGGCTTTCTCCATTGACTTTGTTTGACAGTCACAAAAGGGGATCACATGACTCCGGGACACTTCAACCGTCATAAATTTGGGTCAGATGTCAAGAAACTGAAAATGTAAATATTGTGACCATGGGGATGCTACAATGGTCATAAGTGAAAAATGGTCATAAGTAACTTTTTAAAGTGCCATTGTAAATTCAAAAGGTCACTAAACGAACTGTTGTAAGCAAAGGATTGCTTGCACATGTATTCACTTAACAACCACAGCATTCGCTTAACTTTTTTTTTCTTTTTATGACTTTGTAATCCCCTAATTTGGGGTAGAGTCAAGGCGATTGAATGGAGCTGAGCATTTACTACTAGCAGATGCCCTTCCTGACATGGAATTCACAGAAGATATTTTCTCTTTGTGCCTTGAGAGATTAACATCTGACACTACCTAGGATTGAACTCTCAACCTTCCATGAGGGAGGTGAGTGTGTACACCACTAGGCCCCCACACCGCTCACATTCACTAAACAGCGGCTTCATTTTAAAAAATATCATAAAATGAAGTCCAATCACATGGGTGCCTTGACGTACGACTGTCATGACTACTAGTAATGAAACCAAAAGAAATGATGGAAGAATGGCTGAGTAATATTTATTTGGGGAAGAATATGAGGTGGATGATCAGCTTCTACATCCTATATACCAGTGATGGCGAACCTATGGCACACAGAGCCATTTCTGAGGACACGCGAAACGTTGGCCTGTCAGCTCCAGTGCGCACACTGGCCAGCTGATTTTTGGTCGTTTTTCACCCTCCGGAAGTGACCGGAAGTCACTTCCGGTTTGGCTGTAGGGCCATTTTTTGTCCTGGAGAGGCTTCAGGATGCTTCCCTAAACCCTCCGGAGGGTGAAAAACGACCCAATGGGCAAACCGGAAGTCCATTCCTGAATTTCCGGTTTGCCCTAGGGCCATTTTTCGCCTTCGGGAGGCTTCAGGGAAGTTGAAAGGAGGGTGAAAAACTGCCCAACGGGCAAACCATAAGTCCTGTTGGGCTTTTTTCACCCACTGGAAGCCTTCTGAACCCTCTGGGGGGGCAAAAAATGGCCCAATGGGGGGGAGGTGCACATACGCAGTGTGTGTGGGGTGTGTGGGGTAGAATGCATGCGCGCGCTAGCGCACACTTCCATTTTTGGCACACTAGAAGAAAAACATTAGCCATCACTGCTATATACTTTCTGTTTCTTATCACCTCGAAAAAGATTCCCCTCAGGAAAAAAAACTAGACAGAACTATAAAGTTAGGAAAATCTACCCCGTTACAATTACTTACGTATCTATTACAGAACGTAATTAATTAGCCTGCACACAACTCTTAACAGGATTGGTGTCACATTCATAGAAACCCGTTGCTACTGTATATTCCAATGGAGAATGGAACTCCAGATTGGGAGAAATCCAAGATTTATACTGTTCTCCACTAGATGAAACTGCTATTCATGTAGAAGATGTCTAGCCATTATTTTGTAGTTTTAAAAAATTCCCCCAAACCTCCACAAATTGTAAAAGTTTAATGTATATTTAATCAAAATAACTAATAAGCTACCTAAGTAAGCACTAGCCCGATGTTGAAAATTAGCCCGCATGCTCCAAACACTCACAATAAACGTATCCTAGAGATCAGTGTTATCCTCAGATGGTGGTGTGGGACCAAAACTAAGAGAGAAAGTAGACCAATTGCTATCAAATTCATGTCACAAATGGGATTTGGTCTAGAAACACCCCAGTCTTCAAGAGAGTTCTTTTGATAACGTGCCAAAATAGCACACCGTCATTAAATCGTGTTTGTGAAGCAGTCTATTCACCAACCACACCTGCATGCAAATTCAATCAGATCAAATGTTCATATTAGAGATTGTGATTTTAACATTATCCCTTTTTGCATGCCATTATATGCATATTTTTCCCCCTGATGAGTCTGAAAGGCTACCTCAAGAGAAACACTCGCTGGATGACCAGAAATACTTGAGGCAACCCTACTTTTCTCAAGTGTTAAGCTCAGCCATGCAATAACTTGCTCAGCCCAGCAACTGCTCAAGAGGTCTAAAGCAGCTGCCGTTGAATTCCACTTCTCAACTGATAGTCTTATTAGCAGGACACCTATGACTACTGCAATCCTACTCCACAGGAGGATATTTGTTTACATTGCACAAAGGGGCAGGAAAACCACTAGGTTCTATCTTAGAGTGTTCCTAGGCAACTTGGAGACTGCAAGAACTTTTTTTTTTTAAGTACATAATTTTATCCTGATTGCGATTTTCATGTTTGTTTGTTAGGATTTTAAAGTTTGAAATGCTGTAAGCTGCCCAGAATAATTTCATTGTGAGATGGGTGGCAAATAAATTTAGTAAATGAACAAACAAACAAACGGCCACTTGTATAGCTTATGGTATTTCTTCCAAGTTAGTAGATATGACAGCAATAGCTGGCTATTGCATTTCAGGCAGTATCTTGAACCATACAGCAACCCAACCAGAATCCATCTCTCTACTCTTCCCTCACTCCCCAAAGCTTTGAAACACTGTGGCATAACTAATGCCCTGTATCTAAAGCATAGTCAGTTTCAAGCGTAAGGGCAATGAAGAAGGGGAAAGTGAAATAAAGAGAGTATATGTTTCATAGGATATTCAGCTGTTATAGAAGGAATCCCTGTGAGGCCACATGTAGTTTCCTGCCACTCTTAGCTCCCTCTTCCCCATCACCACAAGTCAACAGGCTTCTAATAGAACCTTCTACACATGAACCAAGGAATTCTGCCAGGGTAAAGCCAACCTTGTGTCTCTAGCCCAGGGCTCTCCAACCTTGGCAACTTTTAAGACTTGTGGACTTCAACTCCCAGAATTCCTCAGCCAGCTTTGAAGTTCAAGTCCACAAGTCTTAAAGTTGCCAAGGTTGGAGAGCTCTGCTCTAGGCCAACACCATCAGTTGGTATTAGAACAAACCAGCCTGTTTCAAACTGAGCCATTGTGGCTTATTGGGATGATCCACAAAGGCTTTCTAATTCCACAAAAGAAGTCATTATCACCAACTACAGCAGACACATCAGCGTTAAGTGTGAACCAACTATCGAGGAACAACATTTGTGGGTACAACCAACAATATCCTAGGTAAGGGAGCCTCCTGGAATCCCAAGAATATTTGCCACTCTAGGCTATTAAAAGCAGAGCAATGTTCCTCAGGGTTGCCAGTCTTCAAAGACATTTGAGTATCCACACACAGCACTATTTTTAGACTTCTGGCAAAGCAAAGCAACACTCAGATCTGGAAGCCAAAATAGATGTGCTTTGGGAGTTACAAGGGAGGGAAGAAAATAATAACAGGTGGCTGTAGCTGATACAATCAAGGCAGCAGCCGAAAAAGATCTGCAAAGAGGATTTATACAGAAAATGCATAAAAATACTAACTATACTCATAACAATTCTGATGATACAATCTTTGGGATCCTGATTTTCTGAAGGACTAAATATTATATGGTTAAAGAAGAAAAAAAAACAGCCCTGAAAATGAACTCCTCCTAATTCCATCTATACACGTTTTATGTCCTCTATGGCATCTGCAGAACCCAAGGTAACCCAAACCACTATGCCCATACAGTAGCAGAGAGCCAGAGAACGGTGGGCTCACGCGGTTGGAATGCTGGGCTGACAATCGGCAGCCTTGCGTTTGAGATTCGTTGCTGCCGCAGGGCAGGATGAGATCCCATCACACACTCCAACTCCCGTCAGCCCAATGACTGCAAGTAGATAAATGGGTACCACTTAGGTGGGCAACTTAACCATGGGGACATGAAAGGAGCCCCAAACGTGGCATCCCCCAGGCAACAGTGAGGTCATCATAAAATCCTTTCACCCTGGAAGCACTTCGGTGCTTTCAATATCAGCAGAGAATCAAGCCAATTAAAATGCTACATCTCCGACTCCTAGACCCACTCAGCACGTAATCTCAAACAATTCCCGCAAACAAGGCCAAGACTCTTCCCACCAGTGTAACTGTGAAAGAAGGTGAAAGAATACCAGAAAAGGCAGAGAAACCTTCCAAAAGGATGCTTCCTAGGGTGCAGTCTCTTGTTCGACCGAGACTATGATCATGATTGAACCTTGCATCCCAATGAACCAGGGGTGAGACTGGAGAAGAATCCCACAAGTTTTGATAGGGAATAAAGCCTATCTTAATGCTTCAAATCAGAAATGGGGCTGGGGGAGAGAGACAGGTTTTATCTTGTTGGAAGATGTATTCAGCTTTGTCTTAAAATTCGTGGATCCCAGATAAAAAAACAGAGTGAAGTCCTTCTATTTGAGTCAGGATAGCAGCATAAACACTACTTTCAAGCCACCCTTGTGGCCAATTATCCAGCCATTTGCTTTCCAATTTAAGTCCAGCCTCAGTACCTTCTACTCCTGAATTTTTAAACCTGAACTCTCACATGCTCTGCTCCCCTCCGGGAACAAAAGGAAACACCTAACATTCCTCCCTCAGGCTCCACCTGCCTTATTCAGCTGCTTCCTTGTGTGTGCCTTATGGTTGCACTTCCCCACCCACTCACCTTTATCAACCGCCAGGTGTGGCAGCGTCTTGTGACTGCTTACGTGCTGCCACCGTGGATGTTTACTGGGCCAGATTCCCAGGCACTCCCCACCAGGTTCCTCTGCAGCCAAGGCTGTGTTGCATCTGCCTTCCTTGTAGCCACGGTGTGGGGATGAGGTTACCAAGGCAACAGAAGCCTGGGTTGGGGTTGGTTGTTTTTTTTGGTAGCTCTTTACAATGCTGCAGATTAACCTTGGCTAAAACCAACTTCGTCAGAGAGAAGGGGGGGAGGGGTGGTATGGGAAAGAGGAGACTACATTTCACAGGTACAGCAGGATTCACAGGACTCCTCGAAGAGGTTAGGAAAAGGGCTCCATTTTGTCTCCTAAAAAGCAGCAACCCTTTTGGGCTGCAAAGGGACTTGCTTTAGGAAGCAGGGGGGGGGGGGGAAACAGGGCGTTTGTGAGTCTCACTGCCTGAGGAATGTTCCCCAGAAAGGGCCCGTTGAAGCTCTCTGTCTGGGCCACCCACTTCCCAGCATTTGGGCTGCCTTGGGATTGAAGGAGTTGACTTTCAGCATATCCGGAAGGCGTGTGCAGTCTGACCTTGTCTGACCTTGTAAGATCAGGAAAGACGCACCTGCTTGCTCCCTGGGCAAAAGACCACTGCAGAATCAGAGGGTTTTAGGTTAGACCCAGCAGTTGAAAAAGATCCCAGGGAAAGGCGGCTGTGAGTCTATTCTGCTCTGTAGGAAAATGGAGAGGTTTTAGGAAGACATTTTATCTTGGAGCAAATGAAGACTAGTTGAAGACAAAGGGTGAAAACTCAGAAAGCAGATCTGGGAAGGGCCAAGATTCTAAAAAGGAAAACTTTTAGGAGAAAGCAGGAATCCAAGACTTTGGGGAGGCCCGGAAATAGAGGATTAAAGGATCCACAAGGCTCCTAACTCAGTTCTCCTGAAATCCGGTCAACCTGCATTCCTTTTCTGGACAAAGATGAAGTCACTCAAAGGCTCCTTGTTGCTCACCACCAGAGAAGAAGATTCATTTATGAACCCTTTTCCTACATCACAAAGCAGGGAATGTACCATCATTTGGCATTTCTATTACCCCTTCCCCCCCATAGGGTTAATAGCTGCCTCAGAGTATTTTACTCACTGCAATTGATAAGGTACTTGTAATCTCTCATATGTCACTACATTAACATTACTAACCAACTAACCGTTTGTTTGTTTGTTTATTTATTTATAAGATAAATTGAAAACACTCAAAAGTATGAGGAACAAATAGGATGAACTTGAAGACTTAGTATATGAGGGCAGATATGACATTGTTGCCGTTACTGAAACTTAGTGGGATGAAACCCATGACGGGAACATACAGCTAGAAGGATTTAAATTGTTTAAAAGAAACGGACCTTTTACAGAAGTAAAAGAAGTGGATAGACTTCTGTTGGGTAGACTAACAGAAATGTAGTGATTAAGAAATCGCTACACTTTTGGAGAAATGCAGAAAAAAAAAAGATGAAAATTTTCTTGAATGCATTTGGGTCAATATAAAAGGAAAAGGGAATGATATTGCCATAGGTTTATACTACAGGCCAAACAAACAACCAGAGGAAATAGATGACCTTTTTGCTAATAAGTTAGCTAAAGTGTGAAGGAAACACACTACAATAATAATGGTGGACTTTAACTATCCTGACATCAACTAGGAGACGAACTCTGCACCTAATGGGAGATCAAACAGGTTGCTTATGAACCTAGCAGGCAACGCCGTCACCCAAAAGATAGAGAAGGGAACTAGAGGGTCAGGAATATTGGACTTAATTCTTAGTAACAGAGATAAAATGATAGAAAACAGGTTGAAGTTGAGGGAACTTTGAGAGAGAGAAACCATGTCATGTTGGAATTCAACATAATGCAGATGCAAGCAATAGGATAAAGTCCAGCTAGTGTCTTATGGCTTTAAGAGAGCCGATTTCAAGAAATTTGGAGACAGCTTGGGAAGGATTCTATGGACGAAAATCTTAAAGGGGATAACAATGCAAGAAGCTTGGGAAACTTTGAAAAATGAGGTTATAAAAACCAGTAGCACAATACCACTGAAAAAGAAAAATAAGAGATTCTAGGAGAAACTACCATGCTAATGTAACTCTCTAATAAACTCGAAGACAAAAAGGACAAGTATAAAAAAATAGAAAAAGGGAAAAATAACA
>JANHFT010003714.1:203508-213798 GCA_032467955.1 Pseudoxenodon macrops | reverse complement strand
CCCCCCCCTCCCGAGGTCAAACACAACCATGATGCGACCCTCAATGAAATAGAGTTTGACACCCCTGCTGTAGAGGAAGCTAGGCAAATACACTGAAAAGAACTCCCTATGAATGGGTGGAGGAGAAGAATCAAATTTATCCAAAAAAGGGGCTACAGCATAGGCATTTTTGCTGGGCTCAGTGAACCTTGTATCATTGTTGCCTTCATCTCCCTATTATACAAGCCCCACAATCTTTGCAACAGTTGAGATCAAACTTAAAACACTGGCAATATTGAAGTTGTTAAAAAATAAACAAGGATCGATTATGGCTTTAGAAGGCCTTACAAGTACAGAGTAGTCTCCTGCAAATACCAGTACAGGCCTCCCCAGTTTGCTCCCAATCTCCATATTCCTGCCACCCTATTTTCTTCCCTGGGCACCTGAAGTTTGCCGTGTTCCTTCAGCAGTCTGTCATACTCCGCTGCCAATCCTTCAGCCTGTTTGCGCATAGCCAATGCCTCGTTGTCTGCCTTACTGAGGGCTGGGTGAAAAAGAGAGAAAAAGGACCACATGAGTACAGTTTCAGCATCCTCACACATCTAGTTATTAGAGCAATCACAAGGCAAGAGTGCCAATGAATATCTCACTGAAAATAGGTCATTCCATATCACAGCTTCTCTCCTCCCAAATAAAAAAATAAAAAACACACACAGCAGCCTGCCTGTTCTATTATCGGCTCCCAAAAAAAACCACCTCTTTCAATTTTCGCAAAACTCCTACAAGTAAAGGATTCAGGTGACTAGTTGTGCCCAGCTATACAGGTGGCAACTAGTCTGCACCAATTCATAATTTAAGGGAAGTGTCACATCCAATTAACTTGTCTTTGATCGAGGGTTGCAGAGCTGAGATAATTACATAAGGTTAGTTAATTAGCTAGAATATTTCTTCCCTGGTGATTTTATTCTGAACCAGCAATAGGTTGGGAGTTAACACTTCCATCAAAAATCAAGATGACTCTTGAAAACAATTACAGTGAGATAAAGTTTGTGAACCCATAATACTCTCCTTGACCTTAGAGTATTGTGATCTACAATGTGCTCACCTTCATCTAAATTCTATAATAGATTCTGGTTATACAAAACACACACTAACAAATGACCCTGTATGCCATGTTTTTACTGAACACACTGAGGCAACGTTCACTTGTCTTTGTTGAAAAAAGTATGTGAAGACCTAGGACAGTGAGGTCTCTTAAGAGGGAAAGTTTTAATCACTGAGATGATGGCCAAGCATGATTTGAGGGTCCCTCTACTATAAAAATAACCCCAAAGGTCATCATCGAAGTCTACTCTTCATGGGACAAGCTGTGAAATGAATCAGAATTCTGCACCTTTTACAAAAGGAACCGAGATGCTTAGGAGGTTGAAAAGGGACTACAAAATCATTGTCAAAGACTTCTGTCTCAATCAGCCTGTGGCAAAGCAGATGACAAATGGGGAAAATGCAACATTACTGTCACTCTTCCCAGGATTGATCTTTCATCAAAAATCAGGACAAAAGCAAGGCAAGCAATATTCCAGGACATCAAAAAGGTAATGGCTAAAAAACCTGTAGCCAGTTTTGTGTTGTCCAACGTCAATGAGTCTTCTGCACGGAAAACATTACGAGTGATTGGCATGGGAGAACACCAAACAGAAAGAGTGTCTAAAATTTACCAAAGACTACCTGGATGATTCTATTAAAACTATGTTATGTGGAAATATGACATGAAAATGGAACTTGTTAGTGTTAACAAGAAAAAATGTTTGGAAAAAATCAAATATCGCATTCCAGAAAAAGAATCTCATCTCAACTATAAAGCATGGTGGTCTTCACATCATTTTTGAATCTACTTTGCAACCTGTCCAGGTCCTGAGGCTGCAATATTTGAGGAAACAATTACTATTAAAATTCTCATGTCTGTAACCTTTAACTGGGCAAAATGGTGCATGGTAGAATAACAATTTTTGGACAAAAGTACCTCAAATGGGCCAACTTACAGAATGTGTCTAAATTCCAGGAGCCATGACTCCTGTAAGATTGAAATTTGGCAAATTTGTAATTGATTCAGTGCTGCCACCTGGAAGTTCAGTAGACAGGTCCTACTCTAGCACTCTGGAAATTGAGTAAATCCTTTGATACTCGAGATCAGGTACATCCTTTGAAGGTTAGGAAGACTGGCCCCACAATCAACCATTGTAATTAAGCTGGCTGGAAGTTGGAAGTCATTCCTAACCACTGTTTTTTTGGCCGTGGTCATTCTGTTTAGGTAAGGAAATATCTCTGAAACAATGATCATAGATTCTAGATTCTAAATTGTACCAGTAATTCTACAGTGAAATATCAGAGCACTCATCCATGAGGTGATGCTTAAACAAATGTAGGTCAATAATTCCAACCACACAAATACATTTACAAAAGAATGGCTGAAGTAGAAGTATTTTTGTATTTTGAGACCTTAAGCCAAGGACAATTCAAAAAATATCAATGCGTTGAAGCACTTTGTAAAGGTGAATAGACCAAAATATTTCCAAATGAATGTGCAGGACTGAGCAACAAGTACAGGAAACAGTTGAACTAATCCTAAAGTTTTTTTTTCATATTTCTTTCCTAACACAGTGAATGTTAGCCTAGTATATTTAATAAAGAGATGACAGAGTGCACTGTTCTGCATATTGCTTGTTAAAAACTTTATAAAATTATTTCTTTGTACATTATTAGGCTGCAGATGAAGTTAAGATTATACTGTAGGTCACTGTAATGCAGGATTATGGTTAGTTCTAAATTGCTCACAAACTTTGCTTAACCTTTAAACTATTGTGGAAATCTGAAATAAGCAGACAAACTGTAATTTTCAAAATGAGGCAAGGAAGTGTTACTATTTTGGTTATTTCAAGATTTTTCTTTGCTTTTTGTTATATGAGGTGCTCCCTTTTAGGAAGGAGGGTAGAAATAAAATAAGATTCTGAATCAGCCCTGTCCAAATTTTCAATTTTGCACAGTATAGTAAACAAGGGAAGTAGATTTCTCCAACATCTTCACTTTTTTCCCCCATTTTTCTGCGATATTCAGATCAGTTTCTAGCTTTTTGATAAAGTTTATATTGTATTTCTGTTTTTGTTTTTCTGTTTTTGCCTATTTTGTTAATACATTTGTTTGTTGCATGTTACCTAGAGTCCTCTGAGAGGGAGTGGTTTGTAAGAACTGTTAAACAAACATCTAAGTTAAATTTCTATGAAGGAGGTGAAAGATGAAATCCTAATGAAAACCTTCAGCAATTCAATGCCTTCCAGATAGGCTGGGCTACAAATTCCAGAATTCCCAGTCACAAAGCTAAGATTACACTGGCTAGGAATTTTGGAAATTCACCTGCCAATGTTCTGTACAGGGGTGAAAATACTGTCATTTGAATGAGATGTTTGAAATAGAGCTTTTCTAGTTTGGGCTACAATTGGAAACCAGCTCTCCTTCACGGATCCAAGACTAGAATGCATCACAGGACCAAGGACAAGCATCGGAAAATACGCTACTCAACTGTCAATTTTATGCATTTTATGCATCTTTTTGCAGATGACGAAGGGAACAATATTAGATGAATTAAATTACTTAAACATATGCGCCCCTGCAACCCAACCCAACCCGTCTCCCTTTTAACTTCTACAAAGATTTTCAAAGCAGTGTAACTCCCCTTTTACTGCAAATGCTAGCAAGAAGGGAGGATTTTTATACCCACTACTTCATTTCAGACTCAAATCGTGACATCACCCACATAGTAGCTAAATTTGTCACTGCAGCAGTTGAAATTAGGCAACAGTTAACTTCAGACTCAACCTGATAACGTCTTTGGACCATTTCATTTTTCTTTCTCTTCTTTTTCCTCCTCTCACAATAACCCTAAATTATTACTGTATTATCAAAAACAACCAAGTGTAGGTACTAACTGAGAATGATCAATTATATTCAAAGCCTGACCAGTTTGGCCAGAGGGGGGGGGGGAACCAAAGACCTTTTTGAAAGACTGGAAACCTGACATGGAATTTTTGTTGAAAAAGGAGACAGGACTGAACTGATGATTTGGGGATTAAAAAGGGGTTAAAGGGAAGGGAATTTATATGATAAAAGGAAGGAGAAGAAAAGGGAGAAGTAAGTAAGATAACTACTGGATGGAAAAAAGGGGCAGAAATAATTCTACATTTTATTTTTATCCTTTTAATTTCTCTTACTTAACAGTTAAAACATTTCTTGCAATTCTCATTGCCCTTATCTATTTTAAATAGAGCATGGTAGTCTTTTCCACTATTTTGGCTTTTTCTCCCGTGTAGATTACTTGACCCCCACTCCCCATCCCACACTGTAATATTAAGAATCGTACATTCACCTGGTCATTGATTTGACCAGATTCAAAATTGAAAAAAGATTTGCATTTGAATATTTATATACTGCCCTTTGTAGAGAGCCGAAGGCAGCAGACATTATACTCCCTATTTTCTTCCAAACAACCCTTGTGAGGTAAAGGTTGGGTTAAGAGAGAACGAACGGCCCGAAGTAACCAAGTGAGTTTATGAGGCTGAGAGTAGACAAACACCTGTGTCTCCCTGCTCCTGGAACAACACCTGTCCCACTGGACCACAATGGTGCCTGTGAGAAGTTATCCCGCTATCCACCCTTTAAGACTGAGAACTGCCTGTGCCGTATGGGGCAGAGCTTTGCAGGGGGAAAAGTCTTTGAATGGGCCTGCCAAATTATGAAGCTTTTTGGCCTCTTAACGACTGAGCCCTAGCTGAGGGATCAGCGCCAGGTGGAAAGCAGGCTACCCTCTTTGACAGCTATAAAAGGCGATGCTGGAAAAAGAGAGATGCCACTTCACCCGGGCAGGCACAAACAGCTGTTCCACCTTACTACTAGATCACCCAGCGTCCTAAAAATAATGCGGGGGAGGGAGGGGGGGAAGGAAGCACACCCATCTAGAAGACCTCCTGAATGCTCCTTGTGGCTACCACGCGGTAATCTGGTACTGTCCATCTGCCTGGCCACTATGCCATTTGATCAGTTGGGGCTGGAAGCAGAGGGGAGAATGCACCGAAGCGTTATGCAAACCCACTCAGGATTGCAAAGGTCAGTTGCCACCCAAAACTTCTCAGTTCCAGGATTCCTCTAGGGCTGATGTCAACCCCTTCAATTTGCCATCCCTGTATATGGGATCCAGAGGAGCTGCTCAATTGATACTGCAATGGAGAAGAGTAGTCACATGTCAGGGAGGAGCAGGGGGGGGAGGGCATGACATACTATAGCTCTCCAAGGACCACCTGTCTCCAGCTTCCCTAGGGTGGGAGAACGGTTATGCATGTATGCATGCATTTTATTCATTTATTTTAATCCATATGTCAAATTTAGAAACCACCCATCTCACAAAGCAACTCTGGGCGGTGTACAATGATGGGGGTATTAATGAGCAGTTGGTGCTGTGAGCTACCCAGCTGAACACCGCAATGGATGCCTCGTGCAGCTCTATAGTATCCTACAAACAGACCCTCTAAAACACTTCTATGTGTTTAGTGCCCAGGACATTGCTTGTGGGAAGCAACAACTGAGTTACAAGGCCACCATTGTTGGTCTTTGAGGCAGGTGTCCTTATTATCGGAGGGAACTCTTCTGTTATCTCACCTTCTCTTCCTCACATTCAGTACGTGCACAGTGTTATATTTCTGCAAGCATGCCAAGCTCCATGGGAATGTCTTTTTATTACTTATCTGGGGTTTTCTCAGAAGAATGTAAACTGAAGACTTCAGCAAAACAGTGTTATTGTCCTTGAATATGGATGTATAACTAAACGTGCACAAGAGAATAACAAGAAGATAAGTAGAATCGGAGAGGGAAAAACAGCCCGGCGGTAGGATGAAGGCAGTAATACTCATGAGCCCCCCCCTTTTTTTGTGTGCGTGGCCAAAACACTTTCAAATCACGACTACCAGAAGTGAGTGGCTTACTCTGCCACCCAAATGTATTTACCATAAGCTCCATGATAGAATTTGTAACGTTTTAATAATTTAAGTGAAGGAGAAACCAACTCTCTCAAAAACAAAATCTAGACACAAAAAAAGAAAAAAAGAGGAAGGAATATCCTGGGCCCAGTCTCCTGTGTGATATACCACAGCCTGCATTTATTGCTAAGGCTGACATCACACTTAGCACTTGACAATTGAAGTGATTGAAGTGACAATTGAAATTGACTAGACCTTCCTTGGTCTAGTCAAAGAACAGAAGCCGCCCTTCCCCACGCAGCTATTGTGTTCTTGCAAAT
Organism: Pseudoxenodon macrops; assembly: GCA_032467955.1. Taxonomy (NCBI): domain Eukaryota; kingdom Metazoa; phylum Chordata; class Lepidosauria; order Squamata; family Pseudoxenodontidae; genus Pseudoxenodon; species Pseudoxenodon macrops. The sequence continues at coordinate 207,476 of JANHFT010003714.1, read as the reverse complement.
TTTGTTTCTGCAGGAAAAGTTGTGTTCCCAAGTTTTATTCAATTGTGTTCCACAATTCAGGTTCTTTCAGCCGAAAAGTGTGGCCTTGCATGGAAACGTGTGAACAAAGGAAGTTACGTCATCTTAAGCCAGAGATCAGCTGGGGAAGAGGAAGAAGGAACTGAACAAGCTACTTGCAGAAGGGGCATATTGTTTTTAGGCAAGTGAGCTTGAAAAAGGCCCAGTTTCTTGCCAACGCTGGGCATGCAACACTGCTGAAAGAAAAACGATCATAAAAGAGCCGGAAGGAGATATCTCACAAAGTGATCCCTGCCCTTAGGGTCAATTTAATCAGAAAGCAATTCATTTTACAACTGGACAGAACCTGCAGGACAGGAGAAGTGCTACCCACCTGACTCCAAAGACAGTGTGTGTACAAACAAATGTTCCAGGATTGGCTCAATGATTCCCAAAGTTTGATGCCAAGTGCATGATTTAAAGCCAACAGGAGGAACAGGTTCAAGACTGTACATGAGGAAGGCACATGGGTATACAGTTCTAGTTATAAATAGATACTATATCACCCCTTCAGTAGCTTCCAACCTTAAGCGCCAACTGTGCAGAATTTGGAGTAGGGGACAGAGAGAAAACAAGAGAGTTGCTCAAGCAACGTATTCTTTCTTCCCCTAAATTGCTGGGAAATGGCATCTGTCGTGTAAAGTACCAGTATATAAGAGCTTCAGGGTGATCTACGTGAGCCCTTTGATGTCTGAAGCCTCACCTCTCACCTTTTTTGGTAGAGGTCAAGTCATCCTGTAGTTTCTTGACTTCAGCCTGCAGAGTTCGGTTTTCTTCCTCCGCCCCAATGCTTTTGATATCCATGTCGGCCACTTCCACCCCTGCCAGCTTCAGTTCCTGCAAGTAAAAGGAGAAGCGATACTGAACTGGTGGATGCAATGAATAAGTTGGGAGAAAGGTTCCCCAAAAGAGAAGTCTCCCCGCCTTTCCTGTAACCATTTGGGCTGTTGCTTGTGTGCAGGAGAACCCAGAATTCAGAGGAACCCAGTCTCTCCAAAAATAGCAGAATCACAACTACTGTCTTACCCAATCCTCAGACTCACCTGCTGTTCCATACCTTTTTCCTGAGGCCCCCAGAAACGGTACCAATGTAATTCAACAATATGCATCACATAATGTGTAGTTACCTGCATCTGGTTTGTCCAATAGAAGTACATCTGCATTAGATGCTTCCAAACAGGTGTGACACCTGAACAAAATCCTTCTGTCCTCCCACCCAAAATCACATAGAAATTACTACTAATTCCATGAACTACAATCACTGACTGGACACACAATGCCTCCACCTGCCCCCCCCCCTCAATCTCTTCTGATCAGCATTCTTGCCAGTCCCTCTTCAGATACAGCAGATGTGGCCTCAGAGGCCACGGGGCAGATAAATCGTTACGATAAAGCAGTAATGCTGGAAAGCTATGAATAGATTCCGTCAGAAGTTTTGCAAGACAAGGACAAGGATATACAGCTAGGTGGTATCTTTTTGTTCTCTCGGCCAAAAGAGTTATTACTGCAGGGAGTACAAAGGGACAGTAACTGGACTTATGGCAAATTGCTTGGGGAAAGAAGCACTTAAGGAGGGCCCAGCCTGTCTCTAAGCGTGACTCTGACAAAGTTCATTTCGGGAGGCACTCAAGTTGTCACAGTACAGGCAGTCCTCAACTTTCCAGCTCAAAATTTCTGTTGCTAAGTGAGACATTTGTTAAGTGAGTTTTATCCCATTTTACGACCATTCGTTGCCACAGTTGTTAAGTGAATCACTGCAGTTGTTCAGTTAGTAACACAGCGGATTTAGCTTCCCCACTGACTTTGCTTATCAGGTCGCAAAAGGGGATCACATGATCCCAGGACACTGGGATCGTCATATAAATATACAAATCAGTTGCCAAGTGCCTGGATTGGATGCTGCAATGGATGTAAGTGTGGAAAACGGCCATAAGTCGCTTTTTCGCTGCAGTTGTAACTTTGAATGGTCACTAAATGGAACTGTTAGAATCTGAGGACTACCTGTACTTCATGTGCACATTGTCAGGCCTACATTTATGTCTGTTGGATCTTTGGCCTGCCACACTTTCCCTTTGGCCTGCCCAATTTTACTTTTCCCCCCCCTACCTTTCCCATTTTCTTTTTAATTATTTTTTTCCTTTGCTTTTTCGTATGTTATTTTTTTTATTTAATAATGCATAGTAGAATAACTATGCATTTCTCTACTGTGGGAAATTGGGAGGGGGGATAGTAAGGAGTTGGAGATATGTAGCCATAATAACATTCTGTCTAGAATGCCAAGGGCTTAACCCCATGATCGCCTCTGCTGCTGAATCCTGGATGGTGCAGAGGGAATGACCAGGTGGCCCAGGGCTGGCTAAATTCACCGAAGGTCATCGTAGCCTGGTCAGTGCCGCAGGGGCAACCCGGGGCCCATGGCGGAAGGCTAGATGGAGGGGCTTACCCCTTATGGGCCTTCCTTCCCTCTCCCCCACCCCAGCCACCAGAGGCCACCCACACAGGGTGGGGCAATGGAGGGACCTGCAACTGGTTTAGGCTGATTTGGGCTTGCGCCCCCCAGCCGGTGCTGTCGCCGCCTCCCTCGGGACCAGTGGAGCCCACGCCCCAATGTCCTCACCGAGCAGCAGTGCCTAGCCAGCTGCGGCGCTGACTCGGTCAAGGGATTCCCGGGCAGTCGTGGGGGCCCCCAGTCCAATCAGCTGGAGGATGGGGAGAAGAAAGCGGGGACCTGGACGAGAAGAGCAGAGATGAGGCCAACCCTAGGGAGCAGGAAACAATGGCTGAGCCTCCCTCTCCTTCCCTAGCTGCCGCAACAGCACCAAGCATGTGAGCAAAGGATTGAGCCGGTGGACGCCCCACCTCTCCTTCCACGGCGGCACCCCTGCTGGTTGAGGAGCAAGAACCTAGAAGACGAGGTCTTCCCTCCTCATCAGACAACCTTTCCCCCCTCCCGACCAAAGAGGGGAAAGCTGAGCATCGCCAGCAGGGACCCTGGCCTAACAGGCCAGGGCAGAGGGACCCAAAACCCCGGCAAGGAAAAGTGCTGAAGGGAAAGCAACTCCAGCTAGACCAAATGGCCACTCCAGCAACAGCCAGAGAAAAACCCCTCATCCCAACAGAGCAGGGCCCGGGACCGCACGAGAGAAGGGACAAGGGAAAATTCGCGAAGCAGGCTGCAGAGACTCCTCCTCACCCTCCAGAGGGAGATGAGGATTCAGCCAAAGTAAACAGACCCATACAGGCCGAAAACGGTGGCACAGAGGATGACCTGATGTTAACTGCAGCCATTCGCCCCTTCTCCCTCAGAGCCAAACTGTTAGTGCCCGAAATGGGATTGGAGGGGGAAGTAGATGCAATTGTGGACACGGGCTGCACAAGGTGCTTAATTAGCATGAGGATCATAGAGCATCTGGGTATACACACGAGGCCTCTAGCCCGTCCCATCCAGTTCGAACAGGTTGATGGGACGATAATCGGGGGGACCCCAGCCACACTAGTCACCGATTTGGTGAAGTTGTGCATCGGCCGCCAACGCAAGCTTCTTAGACTCGTCGTGGCCCCAAAGATGCATGAAACCATCATTTTAGGACTTGCGTGGTTGGACAAATATATGCCCATCATAAGGTGGGAGGATGGCTTCAGGAAAATAACCCTGGGCATTGTCCTGCTGCCTCGTCAGCCAAAAAGCAGATTGGGGGAAGTCGACCCTCTCAAAGTCGACCAACCTGAGCCAGCGGCCCCTGCAACAGACACGGTGCCACCGAGGGAATATTGGGACCTAGAAGGGGTCTTTAGTGAGGAAGACTGCAACTACCTTCCCCCCCACTGACTGCGCAATAGAATTTGTGCCAGGGGCGAAGCTACCAAAACCAAAGATGTACTCCATGACCCCTAAAGAGATGCAGGAGTTG
>JANHFT010003714.1:150730-161053 GCA_032467955.1 Pseudoxenodon macrops | reverse complement strand
AGGCCCAGGAGGCTTCAAGACACTTCCCTGAAGCCTCTGGAGGGTAAAAAACGGCCCCACAAGCAAACCGTAAGTCCATTCCCGAACTTCCAGTTTGCCCGATAGGCTCGTTTTTTGCCTTCAGGAGGCTTCGCTGACAGCTCACTGTTATAGGCAGTCGTTATTTAGCGGCTGCCTTATTTAGCAACCACAGTTAGAATAGTGATGAAAAAATAAGTTTACGACCAGTCCTCACATTTATGACCTTCCTGTAAAACAAAGGAAAACTGAAGTAAGATCATAAGCACAGTTGAGTTGCCAATCCTGATTGGGGTTGCCAAACAAGGTTTACCTGTACATTTATTAGCTTTTGGAGTAATACATTGTGTAAACCATAACTTTCGAATTATGATTTACTGTTGTTCTAATCCAGTCACTTATTGTCTTTAGTAAAACATGAATAAACAAGTTAACGATGAAATGTATGGAATGAGCTATACAGTATGTTAGAACCTCAGTTCACATATTCTCTTAGAACACTGTGTTTCAACACAGTTTTTCCAAAATTATCTGTAATTGGCTGGATTTATATTTCATGCTAAGCCACTCAATATATCAGGAGTAAGAACTTGTGACATTCTAAAACCAGTAAATTATAGGTTCTTTGCAGGATCCAGTATGTTCTTTCTTGTATAAGTTATTTCCTCCTTTGCAACTGTCTACAACTGCTGGAAACTACTGTAATATAGTGGCAGCTTTTTCAGCTGGAAATCAAGGTTTACAAACCACAGTGACCAGATTCACATAGCATGCTGGGACAAAAGCAAGCAGGGTGTTATGCCTTAGCACACGGGTATCAAACTCGTGGCGTCACACTGCCGCCATGTGACATTTCACGACGTTTTTCCCATTCACGGAGCTGGGATGGGCGTGGCCTGTGCGTGATGCATCCGGCCTGCAGGCCACCAGTTTGACACCCCTGCCTTAGCATGGTGTGCAGACCAGTCTCATGTCTTTATCTGCTGCTCAACATCCCTTGTGGAATCCCCTGAGTCCTTTGTCTTCATGCAGAGTTGCTAGGAAAGTAAAGAAGTTGAAGAATTCTTATTAGGTCCTTTCCCTGAAATCCGGCCATATATTCCTGCCTGAGAATGCACCTCATCTATTGCTGGTTTTTGTTTGTGTCATTGATTTGATTAACAAAGGGAAGGCATTCCGAAAGAATTATTATTACTTTTGCTTTCACTCATCCCTGGGATATGTCTGGCAACCCTCCCCATGTACCATAGTGCCAGGAACAGGTATATGATTCTTCCAGGAAGCCTGTGCCAACTCGATGCTTTCCCTGACTGCAAATTATTTCCCTGTACTATTGTAGAAATCCCTTTTTACCAAGTTCTCATCTACTCATAGCCACAAGACTCAGATGGGCAGGTCAGGAAAGTGTGCCTAGGAGCCTGGAGGCAGAATTTGCCACTACTTTGGTGGCCAGGAGCTGGTTCCTTTTTCCTAAAGCAGGGACAAAAAAAAGGGTGTTTTTTTCCATAGGACCTTCTTCCCTAGGAATTCTGGGCCTTTAAGAAGGTTTGTGCCAGGAAAAGAGGCATTAAGCTGAACTCATTCCTTCAGTTCATATTGCAAAAAGGGACAGGGGACCTGTGTATTGAATCTGGCAAGCCTCAGGCCCATCCACTTTCCAAGCCTCATCCTTCCTCTCCCCCCACCAGCCCCCTGTTATACTTTCTTTCTCTCCTCCTTCTCTCTCTCTCTCTCTCTCTCTCCCTCCCCCCTCCCTCTCTCATTCCTGGCTGCTCTCCCAAGGAGGGAGTCATGTCCTCAGCAGGAAATTGTGTGGGCAGGAGCATCATGGTCTCATCCCTGGAGACTGAGAGTGGTTTTGTTTCTGACTCCCCTCCCAGGAGATAGCTTAGTGGAAAAATCCCTCCCCCAAACCCCTCCTACACATAGGACATTTGTCTAGAGGAATGAGGAACAGTAACAGAGCCAGTGTGGGCGAGGTTGACCTTGAGCAGGGAGAAAGATGGCAGGCTGAATGCAGAAGTTGTATCCTGGAACAGTCTCTCAATAGCCTCCATCCTTATTTTCAGGAAGTACCATACCCACCTCCTCCAGTTTGACGGGGAGGGTGGCTGGCGGTTTGAGAAGCTGGACCCTGAAGCCCGTCTCTCCCTGCGGGAGGAGAAGCAACGCCTGGAGCAGCAGCTGGCTGGGGTCCCTGAAATGCAGCAACGTCTCAGCGAACTCTGTCAAATATTGGGTGAAGATGCACCTTCTACAGTGGGATAGGTTGGTGATTTTGGGTGCCTTCCAATCTCCCTTCCCTGCTGGCTTGGTGAGAAGGATCCTAACTGCGACACTCTCACCTCAGAAGCTACACAAGATGGCCAATTTTTGTCCCAGCCACCCAAGGAGCAGTTGAGGAAACCTTGCAAGGGGGGGGGGGGCATTACTTATTTCTGGCACCCATTAATTTATTTTTCTGCCTCAGTTTTGGAGGAAGAAAGGGGTTGCCCCACACTGCCAATATCTCTGAAGCCAGCTCTTTCAAGCCCCACACACATGGTGCCTCAATACCCCTAGATACTACAAGTTCTTCACTAGTGGGAATTGCACTGCTCCACTGCCAGTCTCGAGCCTCTGTACTCATGGACTTTTTGGAGTAACCTCTCAGCTACTGCCACCTCACCAACACAGAAACGTCAGCCAAACCAATCACAGCCTTTCTTCGCAGAAACACCACACACATAGCACGAGTGAAAGGAACTCTTGCCAGCTTCTTTCTTTCTGGCCTCCACAGCTGGGCTGCAATGTTTGGCTCCAGTGGCAGATTTCTGATACCCAAATTGAGGGATGTCTCCAACTCCTTTAAAGAGCCCTGGAGCAAAGCAGAAAGTTAAGAAATTCACAGTTAAGTTGGTTGTGTTCTATGAAATGCACATATTTTTCAGGCACTTCCCCATCGTCTCATTAAGAAACTCTTCGTGATATAAAGGTCAAGTTGCCATGAGGCCCGTCTGCTGAAGAAGCTACCTTGGGATTTTGTGTCGCTTGTCCCGAACATGCTCAGATGGTTCACCCTCTGGCACCCTTATAGGTGATTCAAACCGTGTTGCCGACAACGCATCTTTGTAACCTCTGGGATCTCACCCCTGCATTCGAAGGATGCTCAGTAAAAACAGACATGGGAAAGTCTTTCTGAAACGGGAAGAAAGCCACTGTTTGGGATTTACTTTAATGTTGTGATGTGGCAAGGTCAGATTTTGCAGCTTAGACCAGGGGTCTCCAACCTTGGCAACTTTAAGACTTGTGGATTTCAACTCCCAGAATTTTGAGAGTTGAAGTCCACAAATCTTAAAAGTTGCCAAGGTTGGAGACCCCTGGCTTAGACTATCCAGCCATTCCCAAGTGTCTGCATGCCTTCTGAAATGGAGAAGGCCTTCACTTTGGGGAGGAAATGACCCTTTATTGAGGGAGCTGTATTTCACTATCACTCGCCGATGGAATTGGGTCCGTCAAATTGGAATTTCCTAGAAATATCTTTATTGTAAGTACTCATTTGATTTAGACTTCTCCGACATTCTCATATATATTTTTTTTTACCATGAGAGGCTACGCAGGTTCCCAATTCATTTAGTCCCTTGCCTGAAGCAGGATACATAAAGGCGTATTTATTTGCAAACTCCAGAGCTTTGCCAATTTATTTGCATTGGAATAAGATCATAGCTAGCTTTTCTTGATTGAGGATAGAGCACATTGTAGCTCCTGTCTCAGCTACTGTGTGCATATTGTTTTATCCTGCCACTTTAACTGATAGGTTTTGTAGAGGGACTACACTAGATAAGAAAAGAATAAGTGGGTCCCTTTTTTTGAGACCTACATTAGATTATTATTCTTACTATTGTTACAGTATTGTTGGTCTCCCTCCCCCCCCCCAAAAAAAACACCCCAAAATATGAGGTGATGAAAATTCCTACTGGCATGGTTTAAAGTACTGATAACAACTTTCTCCCTATGAAAGAAAAGACCAATAAACTATTATTAATGTTAGCGCCAAGGCCCACCCAACAGTTCCTTTTAGTGGCAACTTCATTAAACCTGATACCAATCTTACAGACTGTCCTGGCCCACAATTCCTTTGTTTTCCAGAATTTTGAGCCGCTCGGATCCCACTCATAACATCCTCCTGCATATCCACATGTGGTTGAATCTGCTTGTGCAGAGTAATGAGGTGCTTTTTGGGGATAAAAAAAATCTGGATGGGTTTAGTTTTTTGCAAGCTGCTGTAGTCTTAAAAAAATATATACTCCCTCACTTCTCCCTCATAATTAAACAAAACAAGAATAGCACAAGAGAAAAAAAACTTGAATAACCTTTTCTCCCACACATGCCCCTTGAGGAGAAATTGGATTTCTGTGGTTGCTCAAAAGCCCAATTCCTATCTCCACCATCCATGCCTGTAGTTTGAAGTAATATTGCTTTCTTTGCCACATTCAGCTGAATGAGCAGATGCACCCTTTTAGTTCTGCCTTTCTATTTTGTAGAGAAAGTCATGATCCCAGAGTTGCTGCTTCCTGCAGATCAAAAGAGGGACTTTTAACAGTTCCGTGCTGCTCTCTGCCATCTCCTTTACTCCCACAAGAACTTGTGGTATTTGCTTCACGGTTTATGACCCTATTGTTATATTTTCCAGCCACAGACCCCTTCAAGCCCGGCTGTCCCAATCTCACCAGTAAAATCCAAGACATTTATAAGGGAGGTTTCGGTCAGCATCAAACTACTTGTCTCGTGCCCTCTAGAACAGATGTTTAATTCAGATTGTACTAAGCCAAAATGGGATGGGTTGATTTGTGATGTAGTGCAATATTGTGATTTGTAAAAAAAACCATGGTTCTCGGCTTGGTGTGAATTCATCCAGCTATCTTAATCAACAAAACATGGTTTTGAATGAGAGTTTAGAATGATGTGTGAAAATTGTCAATATGTACATATATCAGAGCAGGTTGGATATTGGAGAGAGGTTCCAGATGCTGAGAAGTTTGATGAAGGAAATTCATCTTCTTTCCACCCACCCCCCTGTCCTTTATTGTGTAAGTGAGTAGTTTTATTTACTATGTGTCCGCATTTTGTAAAGTACTTTGAAATAGCATTATCAGATTTATTATGGGCCATTTTATGAGCCTGATTTGTCCTATCTACTCTTTTAGAAAGCAAGCAAGCAGAACTGTTTTATTGCTTATGGGGAGGGGTAGAGAACAGCAAAAGCCAAAGAGTGTGCCATTGAGATTGTGTATCTGTCAAATGTCAAATTCTCACTGCAGCACATAGCTATTTCCATCTATTAGCTTTGATGTCAAAATCATGCAAACTATGCAACAAAGATTTTCTTGGTAGTTTTGGACAGGCAGGACTACCCACTCTAGTCTTCTGTCCTCACAGTGCCTTTCATGCTGGCAAAGCCAGGTTTATTCAGATGTTATTAATAAATATGATGAAACACAAACAATTGTGTGTGTAATTCTGGGTTCATTACCCTATGTCAGAAATGGGAATCAGAAAGTCTCCGGCTCTGAAAGTTTGAAAGAATCCCAGAGTATTATAACACATGATCTTGCCCTCACTCATTCACAATAGTCAGTTTGGTGTAGTAGCTAAGGTGCTGGCCTAAAAACCAAAAGACTGTGAGTGCCATGAATGCCAGCTGGGTGACTTTGGATCAGCCCCTTTTAGCCCTCCCCATGTCACAAGGTTGTTGCTGTTGTTCAGAAAACAGGAAGGAGCATTAGGTGTGGTCCCAGTCTTGAGTTACTTATAAATGAATAGGGGCAAGAGAAAAATGAAATAATAGGAATAGGTGCAATCCCAAAACAACGAGCACCATCTGGACATTGTCATCATTGACAAAACCATCACTGGTCAATTGCAAAAGGCAGCTTTACCTGGAACGGCTTACATCCTGAGACAACACTTTTAAACACCATCAAACAACATCTACCTATCCCAGGTCCTTTGGAAGGATTCAGTAGGTGGGTAAAAATGCCAAAGCCAGTCTAAACATCTGGCTGACTGTGTGACAAACTATAATTCTGCCTATCTAAAGTCTGACCTAGATGAGCAAGATCATAAATTCATCAGTTGAGTCTGCAGGAAGTTATTCCACCCACCTTTCCCTGAAAAGGACCTGTCAGAATCTGCAGAGACGATCAAGGTAGACAATTTGCTCTTATCATTACAGTGTAAACATGAAGGTGAGCTCTTATCATGGTTGCCATGGAGGCAACAAGTTCCTGAGGCCTTCCAGAGCTCACCCTCTGGGCCATGGACTCCCAGAGAGAATTGTTCCAGCAAAACCTTTCTAATTACTTAATCTACCTGGGACAGGCAAAATGTGATCAACAAAACATCAATCTTATAAAGCTAAATCTTCCAGGCAGATTTGGGGCACTTTTCAGCCACTTTTAGTACCACTATCTGCAGCTAGTGAATGTTTTCCCTCACCCCTAATGAATTTGGTAATTATTTTATACTCAGAAGGGGGGGGATCTAAATTACAAGTTTAGCACATGGCAGATTTGAGTAATTTAAATGATACGGCATTGTGTTATGGTATGTTTTCACACCAGCAGGACCTTCCACCATTATTAATTGGGAGAACAGCTTTCTCATCAGTTCCTGCAGAAGCAATGAGACAGAGACTGAGAAGGATCTCTTGGTAGGAATCAATACTATGAATTCTAAAGGGGGGGAAAAATCACTTTCTGAGATTTCTGTAACCTTAGCCTAAAATTTTTTTAATCGGTCCTGGAAAGTCTTACTTTTTGTAGCGATGGGGCAGCCAATAACTTGAAATACTGGATTTTTCTTCTTCTTTCATAATAGAAGAGATGAGTATCAGAATAATTTCAGAAAACCTGCCACCCCCAGACCACCGGTCCCTCTGATCATTTTCCTTTTGTAAACTCTTCTTTTTCCATCAATATTTTCAAGATTCCAGAAACACATCTTTCTTCATCCTTGGTTGAGAAAAAAACCCCACAATCCCTCAGTATTGTTGCTCATCCCTACAGCTATTTAAAAACTATATAAAATTGTTCAGGAGTAACTACTGTTAGCAAAAGATAAATAGTTGAGAGGACTAATGAAATATTCAAAATGTGTCTGGCTTACCCAGGTCAAGGTTTCTTTCAATTTTTTTAAAAAACCGCCTTCGCTAAGTTCTACCACCATCCTCAGAAAAGATTTATTCTTGGAATGTAATTGTTACATATATGTTCACAACATAGGCGTATTCTTCTGTCCCTTTTATGGATAACAGGGTGTGGGCATTCCTTTCTAAGCACTTTAGTAAATCCTGAACTGGCTGTTGTCAACATGAACAATGAATGTGGGCAAGGAAGATGCTACACAGGTAGTCCTCGACTTACAAGAGTTCATTTAGTAACTGTTCGAAGTCACAACAGCACTGAAAAAAGTGACATGATCGTTTTTCACACTTATGACAGTTGCAGCATTCCCCCATGGCCACGTGATTTATATTTGGATGCTTCACAACTGACTCACATTTAAGACAGCTACAGTGTCTCGGAGTCATGTAATCCCCTTTTGTGACCTTCCAACAAGCAAATTCAATGGGGGAAGTCGGATTTACTTAACAGCTGTGTGACTAATTTAACAACTGTGGTGATTCACTTAACAAATGTGGCAAGAAAAGTCGTAAAATGGGGCAAAACTCAACAAATGTCTCACTTAGCAACATAAATTCTGGGCTCAATTGTGGTCATAAGTCAAGGACTACCAGTACTCCATACTCACCACACAATCTTTCCTTGTTTTGACAGGAATCCAGTAGTTACAGGACCCCTCAGTGGTGAGGAACCGAAAGATTCCATTAGGATTTTTCTGGAAAGGCCCTCATCAGTAAAATCACCAACCCCGTAACTTTCATTTAATGAACATTCATTAGATTTGTTGATTCCTCACAGCAGGTGGAGCAAAATATGCTTGGTTGCCTCACATCTGGATTACTGCAGGAGTTAATTGGCCAGATTACTTAATACCAACTCCTAATCTGGATCTGAAAGGAAAAACAAAGCAGAAATATTACCTTGTTTAAGAGACATTTATAAATGCTTAAGCAATTATCATAATCCCTTTTTAATTTAAAATCTGTCATTTAAAAAATTAATTTCCTGAGTTGCATGACTTTAGATAAATGCCCAAGGGCATGTCATCCCATCTCAAAAGCCAGTATATCAGGCTGACAAGTGCAGGTTTACTTTTTAACTATCAAATCAGTGTACAAATGTGAACACGTGAATTCTTTTTCAAAAGGCAAAAAGGATTGTTTGTTTATTTAGGCCAAGCTGGACGTTTGGGGGAAAAAGTGCTGAGGTTGCAGTCCAGAATGTCTGCGTCAATAATTAAAAGATGTGACCAAAGGTGCAATGACCATAAACCCCAAGGTAACCAAGCCCAGTTTCTTTCGAAATTCATCCAAGTTGAATAAAAGCTAGTCAAGCTGCATTGAAGGGATAAGGTTATTCATGTACCGGATCACTGTAGATAAAACTCTGGAGAGTTTCAGAATACATCTATGGCAAAATGCTTGTGGTAAGTAGTGGCTGTGGCCATTGTCCTTTCAGTCTTGGTTGTGGTTAGGGCTGAGCATTAAGAGGTTAGTTCAGAGGAGTTTGAAGAGCTAGAGACATCGGAGGAATCTAGCTGAACCGGAACTGGCAGCAGAAGGGATCAGAAAAAGTCAGAGAAGGACACAGTCTTCTATCCTGCAAGAAGGTTCTAAATTTGACCATTGCACAACTGGATTTTCTTTGAAATTAATTGCAACAGGTAGTTCTCAACTTTGATCTGGTCACTTAGCTTAATTACAACAGACCCACCCCCAAAAGATTTGAATTTCTCATATTTCAGCATTTTAGGTGTTCAGCAACATTTACAGCCATCTGCAGCATCCTGTGGTCACTTGACCATGATTTACAATGGTTTCTCTTTTTTTGTCAGAAACCAGCATTTATTTCTTGTTTCCAGCAAAAACACACACCCCTCTAGCAAACAATGGGTTTTGATTGTTACATTTGCTTGATGATCACACACAAAAAGGTCGTAAATTGGGTGAGGTCGCGTGATGACTGGCTTAACAACTGGCACAATTTACCGCAGTAATTATGGGCTCAGTTAAAGTCATAAGTCAAGGACTACCTAGACTCTTGAGTCTGGAGCTTTAATTGCTTGAGTTTTTATAATTGCTGAAGGTATGAACCAACTTTATGGAAAAGCATACCTTCTGTAATGTAAACTGTGTGCTATAAGTCATTCGCACCCTGCAAATCACATAACATGTTAACAGATTAACAGAGTTGGAAGGGACCTTGCAGGTCATCTAGTCCAACCCTGGGAGAAAGTGGCAAGAAGGTGACAAGCAATAGGGAGAAAGCAGAACTACTTAACTCGTATTTTGTATGTGTCTTTACACAAAGGGGAAAAATGGTCTAACCTATCAAAAATAGCACCACAAAAAACAGATTAGGAATACAAGTTAAAATAGGGAAGAAAATGGTAAGTGAACACCTGTCTACACCGAGGCCGGATAGACTACACCCCAAGGTTCTGAAGGAAATGGCAGATGAGATTTCAGAACCACTGAACTGTATCTTTCAAAGATCCTGGAGCACTGGGGAACTGCCAGAGGACTGGAAAAGAGCTGATGTAGTCCCGATCTTCAAAAAAGGGGAAAAAATAGATTCAGGAAACTACAGACCTATCAGCCTGACCTCAATACCAGGGAAGATTCAAGCAACAAATCAGCGAACACCTAGAAGCAAACAAAGTAATAACCAAAAGCCAACATGGGTTTGTCATAAACAGATTATGCCAGACTAATCTTATTGCATTCTTTGACAGAGTGACAAAATTAGTGGACCAGAGGAATACTGTCGATATAATTTACTTGGACGTCAAGGCATTTGATAAAGTAGACCATCACCTACTACTAGAAAAAGTAGAAAATGCGGATTAGACAGCATCACCACCTGATGGATTCATAACTGGCTGACCAACTGCACTCAACTTGTAGTCCTCAATGGAACTGCATCTACATGGAGGGAAGTATGCAGTGGGTACCCCAAGGCTCTGTTTTAGGCTCAGTACTCTTCATCATCTTCATCAATGACTTGGACGAGGGGATAGATGGGGAACTCATAAAATTTGCAGATGACACCAAGCTAGCAGGAAGAGCCAACACTCCAGAAGATAGGCTCAAGATACAGAAGGATCTTGACAGACTTGAACATTGGGCACTATCTAACAAAA
>JANHFT010003714.1:129618-142292 GCA_032467955.1 Pseudoxenodon macrops | reverse complement strand
CTGGCACCGAGTCTTCTCCAGCCTCCTCACTGTCCGACTCTGGTGCCAGCTGCACAGGCCGCTGGCGGGCCACAACAGCCACCAAGTTACTAACGGTTCCATAGAACTGGACAGAACCAGTAGGAACCCACCTCTGATCTCAATGGAGATAAAACTAGCCCACTCCTCCTTGATAGTCTTCCAAATGGCCCTAGTTTTGCCAGAGGGCCTGGAGGTCGCAGGTTGATATGGAGCCCACCAAGTGGCTTGTTTGAATGTTGTCACCAGGAAGTGGAAGTTCATCGGTTCATTGTATTTGGGGTTTTATTCCTGCAAGTGTCTGGAGTCACTGTGAGTGAGTAGAGCGACCATCTAAACGCCTTTAATAAATAAAATGAAATAAATAACATTTCCCCAAGATTTTTGTGGTCTCAACCTGAGGAAGGAGGAGGAGGAGATGGTCCTGGAGGTGTGTGGGTACCAAGCCCTGTGGGGCTTTAAGGGTCAAATCCATGTTGTTGTTGTTGTTTTAATTGAACCAGTAAGCTAACAAGAAGGCGGTGCCCTGGAGCACTCTTGTCCCATGCTTAGGTCAGCAGGTTTGCCAACCGCCAGGCTGTTGAACTGTGCCGGTGTGTTTTCTGTTCACAATTGTGCAATTGTGAATCGTGTTGAAGTAGTGCAAGATCGGAAGATGTGAAGAGACCTGATCCATAGAATCGCCAAAAAGTCTGACACGACTCAATGGATAACAATATCATCATCATCAGGCTATAGAATTCTGGACCACATGAAG
Organism: Pseudoxenodon macrops; assembly: GCA_032467955.1. Lineage (NCBI taxonomy): Eukaryota > Metazoa > Chordata > Lepidosauria > Squamata > Pseudoxenodontidae > Pseudoxenodon > Pseudoxenodon macrops. The sequence goes on along the minus strand of JANHFT010003714.1, from coordinate 141,517 downwards.
CTCCTAAATGGTCTTCAAGGACGTCCCCACATGCAGTGATTACTGCAGTAATCCAGTGGATATAAAGAATGTGTGTACCTTTGAGTCGGTCTTGACTCCTGGCAACTGTGGGGCAAGTCCACATGGTTTTCTTGGCGTTTGCCTTGCCTTCTTCTCCCTGGGGTTGAGAATCAGAGATTGGCCCAAAGTCACTCAAGCTGTCCTTGTGTCTAAGGCAGAACTGGAACTCTCTGTCTCCCGGTTTCTGGCCCGGTGCTTTGGACCCTTACAGCAACTCAGGAAGAAGGTGGGGAACAGCTGAGCCCCCAAAGCTCCTGAGAATCTACTCGGCCTTTCCTTTGAAGAGGAGAACTTCTCTCACACAATACTATCCAGGGCCAGTCCAGAGATGGGAGCTACGGGATGCCAAGGGCTGCTTCTCTAGGGCTGCCCCCTTGGCAGTGCCGTCACAATCCCTCCACAGCTGTGCTTTGCTGAGGACCCGCAGCAGCCAATCAGCAGGCTGCTTGTGTCACAGGGCAGGGGGTTCCTTCACCTGGGAAGAGAAAGCAAGCAAGCCAGGCCAGAGGAAGGAAGGACCACTCAATCCAGATGACAGCTTGTGCAGAAGTCAAGTAACAAGAGAGCCAAGAACAACTCTGCCTAAGGAGATTCTCAGCGAGGAGGTACAGATTAGCCAAATGATGCCTTGTGGGTGGCCAACTGTCCCCATCAGCGGGTGGACTGGCCAGGAAATGTTCTCACTTTGTTAGGAGGTTGATGCTCCTGGCTTCTTTCTTCTTTTTCATTGGGTAGAAATGTTTTTTAGCTTGAAAGGTCTGGTTTGGCTGTATCCATGCTCCTGACATGCAGTCAATTGTTCTTGACTCCTTGCTATTCTCTCCAACAATGAAAAACCCTTGTTCTCCAGAGGGCAACAGAAGCAAACCTTAACCCTAACCTTAACCCAAACCCCACATTCCTAGTTTAAAGGTGTGGCCTTCCTGTTTTTGTCATTGTGAAGGCTCCAAGGTTCTCTGCTGCGTGGTGGGTTAGTTGCAGTGCTGGAAGAGCAACCAGTTGGCTGCTAAGCATTTGTGAGTCTTGGTTTTAATGCCCACATTCCAAAAATGGTGGATTATGGGTGTGACCTTTGTCCCTTGCTGTCTTATGTGATTGGCGTTTCTTTCCTCTTTATCTCCAAGCCATGGCTCCCGAGGAACCCCCAGCCAAACCAGTTACTGATGACAAGATTGATCTGAATCAAAGTACTATTATGAAATCCCTACCAAGTACTGGTGGATCATGATTTCTATCATTGCAGGAGCCCTTACAGTCATCTTGGCAACATCAGTCCAAACATGTAAGTTTAGTTCTTCTTGCTAAAAGATGTTTTCCTTTCCTGGAAGCTGAAGAAACTGGATGGCCCTACTTTCTTTCATGAACATGATCTTTTCATGGAATCCAGACTAACAGAGTTGGAAGGGACCTTGGAGGTCTTCTAGTCCAATCTCCAGCTCAAGCAGGAGATGCTATACCATTCCAGACAGGTGGCTGTCCACTCTCTTCTTAAAAGCCTCCAGTGTTGGAGCACCCAGAACCTCTGGATGCAAACTGTTAATTGTTCTGTCAGGAAATTTCTCCTGAGTTCTAGGTTGGTTTGCTCCTTGATTGGTTTCCAGCTGTCGCTTCTTGTTTTGCCTTCATCTGCTTTGGAGAATAGGATGACCCCCTCTTCTTTGTGGTAGCCCCATAAATACTGGAAAATTGCTATCATGTTTTCCCTAGTCCTCCTTTTCTCTAGAATGGCCATACCTAATTCCCACAACTGTTCTTCATATGTTTTAGTTTCCAGTCCCCTAATCATCTTTGTGTCAAGGTTCCAAGTAATATGTCCCCAGAAATAAAATCCAAGGCATCCATTTTTCTTTAAAATCTATTTATTAGGAACATATCAAATTGGCAAAGTCTTGGTGTAGTTCCGACTCTGGCCAGATTCCGGAATTACACCCAGTAAAAAGCAAAAGTTTGAACTTCTGCCCAGAGTCACAATCTCCAATTAATTCTCAGTCCACCAGTCCTATGACTCCAAACTCCACTTTCCTCCAGCTGCAGGCATCTTCTTTCTTCCCATAGGAAAGAATGCCATCTAGACATAACATGCCCCTTTTATCACTATCAGCAGCTAGAATGTGGTGAGCCTGAAGTATTTTTTAAATTTATTTAAATTTATTTATTTGTCAAACATGTATAAGGTAACAGATATAAGTATAAACATGATTATGAATACAGGCTATGGATACAAATAAATGGGGACAGTAGGGCAGAGACGGTAAGCACATTGCTGCGCTTATGCACGCCCCTTACAGACCTCTTAGGAATGGTGTGAGGTCAACAATAGACAGACTGAGGTTAAAGATTTGGGGTTTGGGGAAGTAACCACAGAGTCAGGTAGTATATTCCAGGCATTGACCACTCTTGCTGAAGTCGTATTTTCTGCAATCAAGTTTGGAGTGGTTAACCTTAAGTTTGTATCTAATGTGTGCTTGTGTATTATTGTGGTTGAAGCTGAATTACTCATTGACAGGAAGGACGTTGTAGCAGATAATTTTGTATACTATGCTTACGTCGGATTGAAGACGGTGAAGTTCTAAATTGTCTAAGTCCAAAATCTCAAGCCTGGTGGCATAAAGTATTCTGTTGTGAGCAGAGGAGTGGAGGACTCTTCTCGTGTAATATCTCTGGACTTGTTCAATTGTATTAATGTCCGATATACAGTGGGTTCGAGACAGATGAGCTGTATTCGAGAATTGGTCTAGCAAAGGTTTTGTTTGCCTTAGTTTGCAGTACAATATTACCGAAGAAGAAGCTATGCTAGATTAGGTTTACAACTCTTAATGCCTTTTTGGCAATGCTGTTTCAGTGAGCTCTGGCACTTAGATTATTTGAGATGAGTACTCCAAGGTCCTTGACAGAATGAGGGTTGTCTACGCGGTTGTATCCACCGGATTGTATTTGATGTTCTGATTTTTTTTTGCCAATGTGTAAGACAGACCATTTGTTGGTTGATCTTTGAAGTTGCCAATTGTTTGACCATTCTGACATATAGTCAAGGTCTTTTTGTACGGTAGCAGCATTGTCAGTGGTGTTAAATAGTTTTACATTAGCGAAGAGAATGCAGTTGCTTATAATATGATCGCAAAGGTCATTTATGTAAAGTATAAAGAGTGTGGGTCCTAAAATGCTACTTTGGGGAACACCGCTATTAACAGGTGCAGGGTTTGATAGGGTGTTCCCTATTTTGACTACTTGTTGCCTGTTTGATATGGATAGTTTGATAAGCTATGCATGGAACTAGAAATGCCATAAGATTTTAGTTTTAGAAGTAGTTTGTCTTGTACCACTGAATCAAAGGCTTTACAGAAGTCTATATAAACATGAAGTCCATATGTTTTTGCAGTGTAAGAGTTGCAGATCGCAGGACAGTTTTTTTTCTGAAGCCAAACTTCTTGTTAGATAGTAGATTGTTTGTCTCTAAGTAGAGGGTAATGGAATGGTTTATGATTGATTCCATGACTTTGCAGGTGATGCAACATAATGAGATTGGTCTGTAATTTTCAACTAGGCTAGGGTCACCCTTTTTGAAGATAGGGATGACCGTGGCTAGTGACCATAAGTTAGGCAAGGAGCTGGTTCTGAAGGATATTTCATAGATTATGCGAAGAGGTTCTGCTATGGTGGTTGAGAGCATTTTTCAGAAGTAGGCACATAGTCCATCAGGGCCAATAGATAGAGATGGTTTTATTTAATATTTATTTAATATTTAATAATGGTTTTATTGAAGAAATATAAACCTTGTCCTCTTTACTGCTCTATTGACACACTGATCGGCAACCCTGTAAGATGCTCCAAGTGAATAATGGGAATTAGTTTTATGTTGTTCCGGCCTTTCTATTTCATCTTCTAACTTCTATCTGTGTAATGAAACAATGTCCTTGTACAGCACCATCTAGTGGGACCCTCAAAGCTCTGCACTGCAGAAATAATTCAAAGGGACTGGACTGGAGTAGGCGAGTGATGATCCCAGTGTCCTGTGGTGTGAGTTGTATTGGTTGTCGATATGTAATTCCAATTCATAGTGTACACTTTTAAAGTCTTATATGGCTTGGGACCAGGTTACCTGAGGGACTGCCTTTTTCTAAGAGTCTCTACCCATTCAATTTGACCTAGCAGATTGGCCATGCTGCAGATTCTGTCAGCTAATGAGCGTCAGCTGGCAAGAATTAAAAGATGGGCCTTTTCTGCAATAGCCCCTGCTCTGTGGAATATCCTCCCCTCGGAGATTAGAATGGCCCAAACCCTGTCAGCCTTTCGTGAAGCTTTAAAAAGCTGGTTGCATTCCCAAGCCTGAATGTGATAAGGACCACATCTCTTGGCTTTACTGTTAACTGGCCACATCTCAGTTGCTGTGTATATTTATTTTGGATGTTTTTTTATTGTTTTTTAAATGCTTTATTTTAATTGTTTTATACTTTTTGGAATTGTAAGCTTCCCAGAGTCCTTGACTGAATGGGCGGGTATAGTAATTTAAAATAATAATAATAATAATAATAATAATAATAATAATAATAATAATAATAATAATAATTATTATTATTATTATTATTATTATCATCATTATTATCATTATCATCATTATCATTATTGTAGAACAGCCATGTTACTCTAAAACCAGAGGCCTGGCAGCATGATTTCTGACCAAGAAATTTTTATTAAAAGGCACAAACTTTTGTAATCTGCAGCCTCTTTCATCAGGTGTACAGAGCAACTAAAATGATATAGGATTTAAATTATATGTGCGTGGGGGAGGAAATTGAAGGGAGGGGGAACTAGAGACAAATTATGGGTACCATAACTATTAACCATTATTATACATTAAAAACCCATTAGTTTGCTGAAACCTTTTGAAAGTTCCAGAAACCTTTTGATATAAAATTTGATATTCATCGATTTATTGTTGCTGTTAAAGCCCTGTTTTCCTAAGATGGCCACTCTGAGGTTTGTTATGGAGCATTTTGGGAGGTTGAATTAAAATCTGTTAGTTGGAAAAACTGCTACCAGGCTCCTGGGTTTGTTTGTTTTTTCCTGATAAGCAAGATTCTATCCTCCTATTAAGGAACCACAATATAATATTTCCCTTGGATATATTTTATTCAGTGATTCATTGCAAGTACTCAAAGAGACTGAAATATCCCTGAATGGAACTCAGAATATATTGTTTCTTGCCCTTCACTTATAGGCTATTAGCTTTCCAAAGTAATTATATTTCTATTCTTTTTTTTTTTTTGGCTAAGTCCTTACCTGTCACAACCAGAGCAGAGAAAGAGGAGGAAACTAAATACCAGAAGCATTGCCATGGCTCCCAAGCTACCCCATACAATGATATGAAGCACTCCACTACTTAGGAAATTGCCATCAGGTCCCATGACGTAAAAAGGATGTGAAGATAGGAACGGTTGATGTGATTACTCGCAATAATACTTGGCCATTTTATCTGAGAGAGCTTCTCTGCAGTGGGTAAAAAAAGAGGGAGAGGAGAGGAAGTAATTCAAATAAACCATATAGAGCAAGCCATATCAGTGAAAATCAAACTTCAAATTTTGCTTTAACAATATGTTTTAAAATATCAGTGGTATTAATCATTATCCCATATTAAAGCTTAATATTGAATCAAGGCTTAATCTAATCAAAATGGACACTATCCTGAACCATGCAATAACTGTGATTACCTGGTAGGAAGAGATTGGCAATTTTCAGAAGCTGAGAAGCAACATTTATTAGTTTAGCTCTTGTTCCAGTACCAAAACCTAAACAAGTCCAATTTAACACATTTCTGTGCTGTAAACTCCATTAATTTTAGGATAATAAATGCTGAAATTATTCAGAAAAAGATACAGAACTCATAATGAAATTTGAAAGACTATTTTTTCCTAACCTATACTCATTTCTCTTTTCCTACTTCTCCCACCTTGCCACTGTGACTAGTTCGCATAGCAAATTGTGTAGTGTGTTGCCAACTAAATTGAACAGATTTGCCAGAGATTGTTTTAGTGGCAAGTTCAATTGGTTGTCCTGCTTGATAGATTCCAATTGTAATTTTATAGTTTTATTTTTATGCCCAGTGTGAATGTTTTCAATTGTTTTCCTTCAATTGTGCTTGATGGCAAGGCTTGTTCCAGCCTTGAGCACAAGATGGCAGAAGTGGACTATAGTTTTCTCCTGATATTTGGAAAGCCATTACATTTTCCTGTATTGCCAATCCACTCTTATTTTAAGCGATAGTATAATTTGCAGCTATGATAAACTTTCACAGGAATGTGATTATTCAATTGTAATCCATCAAAGTTAAAGGACTAATTACCAAATGTTTTCTCATTTACATTTTCTTAGATTAACAATTTATACTAGTATACAACTCATACAACAAAATTTATTTTCAGTATTATCTCTGACAACGGTCCCTACAGTTATTTTATACATTGCACACAAAAAAATATGGTTTTGGCCATTTCTTTATGTTTGCCACTTATGGAGAACAAGAAATAAAATATGTTTGAAGATAATTTTTTTAGAGAGTGTCATAAAGTCCTCATAAAGCTGATTCAGATCTAGGAACAGATTTACGGCAAGAACAAACATTCTTAAGGGTACACAAAAATGGAATCAAATTAAAAGGAGGAGGAAGGAGACCATCGAGCAAGCATTAAAAGAGAATATGGCTGAATGATCTGACCTGCCTTATGCTACTTGGAGGACCCTGAATAGGTTGAGGGTTGGAGTCTCTAAATGTAAAGCCAATATGCTCACATGGAGACTCTTAGCAGATATCAACACACTATGTGAACATGGAGAAACGCAGAGCCCAACCCATCGGCTAGTATGTTGGCTACTACCAGAAATATGTACTGATAATGACTTATTTTGGGCCAATGACAAAGCCAAGAAGGTGGTTTCATTCTGACAGTTTAAACGTTGATCTAGAAACCAAAAAAGAAGGAAGTCCTCATACTTGAAGAGGGCGAATCATTTATATCTTTCTAATAATCAGCCATAGTATGGCTTTTCTACAATCAGAGTATATTGAAATTTCATCTTGGACACAGATCCATTCAGAATTCTTCCTAGAATATAGGCGAATAAATATACAAATGCAGTACCACTGCAGTACCACTAAGTACTCACTAAGGATAGATAAGCTGCACAATTTTTTGAAAATCAGTGATAAATATCACTATGTAAATCTAAGTTTGAGGTTATATTATAATAAAAAACTGTATGTAATGTTTGAAATGACTAAGTACAGATGGCTAGACATTACATAAAATTACTAAAGTACTAAAATTACAGATATTTCTGAATGCATATTAACATTAGGACTGTAATACTGAAGTAGAAATTTAAGTAGTCATAAAAGGGATGATGGAGAAACTAAAGACTCAATAGCCATTGCTTTAATTACCCTGATGGCTCCAATGTTTAAGAATGCTGATTGTGGTGAATAGGTGTAACATACTGAATAAAATAACATTTAAATGAAGTAAAACTGTGTGAATAATTGTTATTGAGTGTTGTTAGAATTTACATATAACGGAAGAAATGTTGGTACTTTAAAAAAAGATAGAGGTACCTTAAATTCCCCTGACCTCTACAGAGGTAGGTGTTTCACTAGTATTTAGAATACAATAGAATAACAGAATTGGAAGGGACCTTGGAGGTCTTCTAGTCCAACCCCCTGCCTAAGCAGGAAACCCTACACCACTTCAGATAAATGGGGTTTATTACTACTACTTCTTCTTCTTCTGCTTCTCCTCCTTCTCCTCCTCCTGCTGTTTCTTGACATTGAATTTGGATTGAATTTATGCCTTTACCTGATGGTTAGTTTTAGCAGCAACGTAGTGTAGCAGGGATACAGCATTGATTTTCTAGCTGCTCCAAATGTAGTTTGTCCTAATGCATAGGCTACACAATTACTCGCCTTTACAGCAACTTCATCCGGCCCAAAGCTCCCCGAGTTCCCAACGCCTACGGTACCTACTAACAGTAATCACAATCCCAGTTCCCCTTGCAAGTATTTAGCTGACCGAGTGGAAAGAAAACTTCCTTTGTCTCTTTGAAATGTCATCAAATTGGCAGGGTGTCTCTTCGGCACAAGTTAATCTGGTTTTACCAGCCTGTTAGGGGAGGAAGGACGGGATTGTCCACACGGGACTGCTTAGAGAATTTTTGTCAGCAGGATTTCACCGCCCAGCGAGTGAGGAGCTACAATACATGCAAAATCCTGATCTGTGATAGCTTTTGGCACACAGTGCAAACCCTACTCAGAAGGGGGGGGGAAGAATCTGGAGGAGACATTATTCCTGAGGCAAAAAGAAAGAAAAGAAAAAGAGGATCCTTTTGGGATTAACTTCAGTCTGTCTAGTCTGGTGATTCCCGAGTGACATGCTGAGCCACAATTAAATACGGTTGGAAGATTGGCGAGTTGCAAGATGCATACGCACTTAAAAATGACAAAGGCATCCTCAAGGTTAGCAAGGGGAGTCAGAATGACACAAGGAGTGTTGTGGTGTCTTGGGGCAAGCCCTATTCTTTCTCTGTGTGCATCACGCACATGCTCCCAAAGGGCGGAGTTTATGGTGTGGCGTTGCAGTGCTGCTTTTGTCGGTGAAGGCCTGGAGACTCCCTTGAAAGGGGCCTGCAGTTTCTGCGATCAAATGAGATTGACTGTTGTGTCTCTGCTAGATTTTCTGGAACGGGCTCGCTCTACCCTCATTTCTAAATTAGGATGGTCCGTTATGTGGGTAGGACAGGCTTACAACTTAATCATCTCCACGTTGAGAAGGCTGCTGGTTGTGTGCCTGTGTGAGTCAATGCTTGTATGTACCTCAGCAAATAAGAAAATTGCTTTAATAACAATTCAACACAGGAACACAACAGAGGAAGAAATCCACTTCTATGAGATGAGTAATGTTTATCGCAGTAGGGTGGGAATAGAGCATATGACTAGATCACCACAACACTAGAGTTTGGTTATTAAAGTAATCAATGGTCTACGTTTGGTCTATATACAACCATAAACCAACTAATCTAGCTAAATAATAATCAAGTTGACTGACGTGGTTGAACTTGGGCAAACACAGCTGGACTTAAAACTATTTAATTTTAAAATAAGCGATTGGCGTGCAGCACAAGTGTCCACAGAGTCAGCAACTGGTTAATGTTGTTAATTTTGGTCTCTGCATATTGAATCTGGATATTGAAAGTGTAGATGGCTTGTACTTGGAGATTTCTTTCTCCCCTTTCACGAATCTGGTACATAATTGTTTCACCCTGAGTTGGTTGCAGAGATGTGATAGATTAGCTAAGGACATGTAAACTGCTTTGATTTATTAAAGGATTGTGGTTTCTCAGTCAGCCTTTCCCGATTTGATAGTTGTGGTGAGAGAGAGAGAAAAAAAAATGAATCATAGCCTGTAGTACTTTGGTCCTGTATGACCAAGTATAAAACTATTTATTTACTCATGAATCTGCTACTGTGCCTTTTTGCCTATTTTCAGCAGATGGAGCTTTTTAGGCGGCAAGTAGCTTTTGGCAATCAGACTGAAGTGTTTTGGAGCATATGCATTTGGAATGAACCTGGACAGTTACCTGTAGAGATGAGAAGAGGAATAGTGGGACCATGTGGGCATCTTTTCTGTCTTCCTACTTCCTGGAAGCCAAGTTATCATAGGATCTGTGAATGAATGCTTTGGGAAAGTGCCAGTGGTCCTCCAGGATCAGATTAGAACTGTCCTGATCTCTTTGGACCTACTGTCGGTGGGAACTGAAATGGAATACAACTAAAGCGCCCAAGGATTGGGAAGGCTGGTTTAGGATGTTTGTGTTAATTGTTGCTCATTCCTTTTCTCCTTCTGTTTAGGATTTGGCCATGGTCCTAGGCCGCCTGTTGCTGCCCCTAATGGTTACACTGATGCTCCTGCTGCCCTTGTACCCAGCTGCTCAACCCTCTTCCTATCCATTATTTGTGGTTCCCAACGGTACATTCAATCATTTGGCTCAAGCCCAGAGCACAGGGGGATTGTATGTGGGGGCCGTCAATGCCTTGTATCAGCTGGACTCTGAGCTGAGGCTTGTAGGACATGCCCTCACAGGGCCAAACCAAGACAGTCCCGAGTGTCTCCCTTTCCGTGATGTTCGTGAGTGTCCGCAGGCCCAACTGATGGACAACTCCAACAAGCTCCTCTTACCGAATGAGCGTGCTGGTGAGCTAGTGGTGTGTGGGCAGCTGTTCCAGGGAGTATGTGAGAAGCGAGCTCTGATGGATATCACCAAAGTGTTGTACCATCCTGAGGATCCAGGAGACAACCAGTTTGTGGCAGCCAATGAGCCAAAGGTTTCAACAGTTGGTTTGGTGGGGCAACACAATGGCCGGGACTTGCTCTTTGTGGGTCGCGGACTGACTGCAAAGCTCTCTGGAGGGATCCCGCCATTTACCATCCGCCAGTTGGAAGGACCACAGGCCTTCTCCAATGAAGGAATGGGGAAGTTGGTTGTGGGTGATTTCTCAGACTACAACAACAGCTACGTCGGTGCCTTTGCTTCTGATGGCTACGTCTACTTCTTGTTCTTTCGGCGTGGAGCAAAGGCACAGATGGAATATCGCACCTACCTCTCCCGGACCTGCGTAGATGACACCAACCTCTATTCCTACGTGGAGCTGCCTCTCGAATGCCAACATAGTCAAGGGCAAGCGTACAACCTGGCTCAGGCCATGCACCTAGCACCTGGTTTTGCTGGAAAAGACAAAACCCTCTTCGTTGTTTTAGCTGCTGGGCAGGGCTCCACTGCCGTTCCGACTGGGCGGACTGCACTGTGTTCCTACAGCTTGAATGCAATTAATGCAGCGATGGAGAAGACGCGGCAGCTGTGCTACACCACATCTGGACTAGGTGACGACAATGAAGAGGAGGCTGCCATTGAATACGGAGTGACCTCTCGTTGCAGCTCTTTATCCAAAGTGAGTGTCAGGACAGGAATGACTCTATAGTTTAGGGGCAGAGGATCAGTTGCTCCACCCACCCACCCCCCAAATTGGCTGTCTTCCAACCTTTTTTGTTTTTCATGTTATTCATTTCCAGGAGTCCCCAGAGATTTACCCCTGTGGGGATGAACACACGCCTAGCCCCATTGCCAGCCGGAAGCCATTGGTGGCTGAGGCACTCCTGACTACCGTGCCAAGATTGACAGCTGTGGCTGCCATGGCAGAAACAGGCCATACCATCGCCTTCCTGGGAGATGGTGTTGGGCAGCTGCACAAGGTGGGTGGCAATAATGTTAATTTCCTCTTATGTTCTTCCTTTTCCATATATGGTTCCTCCATATCTATGAGAAAACAACTCTCATGGTTTGTCCAATATGCCTGAAGGACAAAGGATGAGGAAGGCTATTAAACTTTAGGAGGAGTCGATGTTGGAGTAGAGAAGCTGGAGCAATGGGAGTTGCATCTCCACTTCCAATTCATTCAGTGGCAAATCACTGTTTCCAGAAGTGGGGGATACTACAGAGTGATTCAGTTTTGGGGGACCAAATATTTAAAAGCTATGTATGAATTTTTATTCTCTTTTCATTCTTGCAGTAGAGGTCATGTCATGCATGGTAAGGTAATATATACAGCTGTTTTTTCCTCAGCTGGTGCCCTCCAGGCAGGGGTGAAATCTAAAATTTTTCCCTACCGGTTCTGTGGGTGTGGCTTATTTTGTGGACGTGTCTTGGAGGTCAGGTGACTGGGGTGCTTTTGCACTTTACACAGAACACAAAAAACTTTTACACTTTTACACAACACAAAACAACACAACTGACTCAG